>CAWWDR010000712.1:0-20045 GCA_963942565.1 Maea johnstoni | reverse complement strand
TTTAGTATGGTCCTAATGTTCCATGTTGTTCTTGATATTCGTTCCTCTTGTCAGCATTACATTCTTTAGCTCATTGGATCTATTGCGACAATGCAAATCAGATCCCTTATTTATGATGCGTGAAATTCCACACTGTTCGAGGATTTTCTCGTGCTCGACTCAGAAATCCCTTCACCAGACATCTTTGGCTTTTTTCGCCTTCTTCAAGCATACATCAGGCGTGTAGAGTTGTAGGAGACGTATGTTTTAAGCCCCACCCTCTCTGCTTAACAATGCAATCCCCTAAAGTGCTGAATATATTTCTCCCTCGGGCTAATATTACGTCTTCAAGGGGAGATCAAATGGGATTATTTTGATATGCGGGGGATTTCCCGCAACTTCATGGCCTGTCGCGTGCGGATTACAGTTCTGCAGTAAAAACGTTTGCGCCATTTTACTTCTGTTCCCAAAATCGTCAGCAACACTTCGCACAGTATCAAGAAGCACTTTACCACCACAAGGGCGAGTTCTGAGTTTTGAGACTTAATTTTGAGGAACAAATTGAATATAAGTAGGGAACTTTTTGGTGTATGCAGACGACACAGATAGCAAGAATGATGGTATGAAATGAATATATATATAATATATATATATATATATATATATATATATATATATATATATATATATATATATATATATATATATATATATATATATATATATATATATATATATATATATATATATATATATATATATATACAGTTATCTCTCCCTATATATGGAGACAGACAATGAAGAGTTAGAAATTAAGGTTTCTGTTGGTTTCCCAGTTTATAGAGCAATTGAACCCTTACTAGCTCCATCGTGGGATTGAACTCTGGACCCCACCCCCAGCACTAAGGCGAATACTCTAGCCATAAGGTCGGGCAGTCTTTGCTCAGTTTGCTAATAAAAGTTTTATTCTATCTGTATGTTCAATATTTTTCATGCATGCAATTCTTGCAGACATTCAAAAAGGTTGGGCACGCCAAGCAGTCTTTGTGCTATTTGCTGGACTGATCAGCCATTGAGGATGTGCCTTGGGATTAGTAATTGAGAGGTTGCTTAAGAATGCAATGCGATAGTACTGCATGGGAAAGGCAATAATTACCTTTCCGAGCTAGAAAATTGTATTTGATATGCTTATGAAACATTGATGTGTTGACGGTTTATCATTACTAAGAGTCCTTGACCTCAATGGAAAGGTCACGCAATCACGCAATAGGCCTCCACGTGTTATGATACCCTATACAAGTTCTATGCACAAACCATATTCTAACCACTTCATGCCTGTAGTATGAATTTACTCGTCCATGTATATATATATATATATATATATATATATATATATATATATATATATATATATATATATATATATATATATATATATATATATATATATATATATATATATATATATATATATATATACATATATATATATACATATATATATATATATATATATATATATATATATATATATATATATATATATATATATATATATATATATATATATATATATATATATATATATATATATATATATATAAATATATATATACATATATATATACATATATATATATATATATATATATATATATATATATATATATATATATATATATATATATATATATATATATATATATATATATATATATATATATATATATAAATGCCATTATGGTATATTCTGGATGTAAAACGTCGAAGTAGGTCATACCGCCCACCACTTCAAATTACACAGTAAGCAGCAAACTCTTGAAAGTCAATTTATTATGCAAATGACTGAATTACCTGCTACCAATGAGTGAATGCTATAACGTTGCATCAGGTATTGCCTTCTTACAAACATTGTTATCTTAACGAACGTCGACCACGTAAGGTATAATTGCAAGATTCCTAATGAGCTTCATTGCAATTTATCCAGTTAGTGACCGACAAGAGTTCTGATATTACTTAACCCTTCCCCGCCCAATTATTTTGTATTGTATCTATATTGACAATATCATATAAAATTCAAAATTATACAATACAACTTTTTTTATTTTTGGAACATTTTTACTCAGTTGCATGTATAAGTCATTGTAACAAAACAATACAACTTGGGTAGATAAAAGATAATACACACAAATAAACAATAATGTGGTTTTAAAAATCAGGTAGAACGATAACAATGACTTTGCACACAGCATAGAGAGTGTGTCACGAACACAACCCTTAAAGGTGTGCAGTAAATTGACAGATGAACACATTGTCCTTTTCTAGCATGGTCATAGCCAAATTGCTAATCTGTATTTACTTTAAAAAAAAATTAAAAAAAGGAAGATCCGCAATGAGCAGAGGCATTTGGCACAAAGTGTAATCTGTCCATGTAAAAATTACCCTAAAATATTGGCTAGGTGTCCCATCTCAGACATAACCTCCTATATATATATATATATATATATATATATATATATATATATATATATATATATATATATATATATATATATATATTATATATATATATATATATATATATATATATATGTATGTATAGTATACATATGATGTATGTATATGTATGTATATATGCGTGAATGTATACGTATGTATGTATGTATGTACGCATGTATGTACGTATGTATGTATGTATGCATGTATGTATGTACTGTAGAACACGCATATGACACGTGTCCCAAATAAAGCGAATTGTGGAGTTTTCGCATCTTAGCATATCTTTATGTTAGCGACGGTAGCCGCCACTGACAGCGCCAGTACTGTAAGAAAAAAGAACAGCGTTTTTATTTATAGCGAAGCGGAACCACACGCTATGTACGCTAAATATAAATAGACGCGTACATTGTATGGTATGCAATATGTGTACACAACAAGATTAGCTTTGAAAATAGTTCATTATAGATATTTGTTCTAAATCCATGCATTTTGTAAAATATTCCATGCATCGTGTATTTTAAACTTACAGCCATAGTTTGTTGTCAACTTACTGTAACAAATTTGTCTTTGGAGTTGTTTGCCTCACAACAACAATGTCCAACAGCAAGCTAAAAATACCGAAAGTTAATGAAGAAAGAATGGGAAAATGTGTCAACAATTGTGTCTACTAGTATCAATCATCATTGCATACGCCACCTTTCGGCAGTTAATCACCATCGGCAAGCACCATACATCACAAATTGGCCCGAAAATGGAAACCTGATTAAAAGGCTTGATTAATGAAGATTGCCCAAACTGGTCCAGGTAGCACTCACCATGGGGGGTCTTCTGATCGACGCTATGAGAAAAGACAGATTACCCTCTCTGTCGTGTGAAAACAACTTATCATTAGCATCTTCAGTGTGCACGCAGACCCGCTCACCTACATCGTACATGTAGATGCACTACATACAGTACAGGCATTGAATTCCTGCACTGGTCGACCGGATGTCTGCCAGAACCTGGTTGTGCAAACACCCAGGGATGACGTCAAAAAAATAAGCCAAGCATACCGATGACCCACGTAGCTTGCGAATCGACGCTACGTTCAGTTGTGAGGTCATCCATGCCCAGAAAACTGGATGGCAATCGGGTGTGCGGTCGTGTACTATGCCCGGTTCTCCCACGCGTTTAGTGCAGGAATTAAATATGTAGATATTACTGTAAATTCGGAAAATAGTGCGTTTAAGTTTAATATTTGCGTTTTTTTAGCGTTTAGCCTTAGACGCAAAATTAAAATAAATTCGCAATGATTAGTGCTGCCACTTTAAGTGTATAGCTGGCACTCCATGTTTGCAGAGTTAAAAAACGCAAAAATCGATTTTCTGTAAATTCGCATCATAGTCCAGCTTTAATATTGCAGAAAAAAATGAATTTAATAATCGAAATTCAAAATCGTAAATCCCCACCATTTATGACTGGCGAAGAATGACTAAGCGTTGAAACAGCTAGAATAGTGAGGCTGAATAGAGTCCCAATTCAACACTATACCTCTCACTACAATACTAATCGTTAAGCCATGAAACGGCTCGATTTAACCCATTAATACTTAAGAGTTCCTTCGGAAGAAGTCGCCTGGGTCTAAAACACTTTGGACCGTAACTTTTGAATTGAGAATGATTTTACAAAATACAGGCAACTCTGCTTAATCCGGACTGATGTGGACTCAACATTTCTGTCCGGATTAGGCAAATTCCGGATTATGCGTATAGGAATTATATGTATAGGAAGGGACTGGGACCTTCCAATATGTCCGGTTTAGACGAAAATCCGGATTATACATGTCCGGATTAAGCATAGTTGCCTGTATTTCAAGAGGAGTTGTCGGTAATGTTCTGATCACCATCACCATCAAATATTTTGCCAATTATGCTTCGGCTTGGAAGATTTCAGCAAAATTGTCCGGCTCGTTTTGGCTGCTGTGAGCATTATTGGGTTAAAAATTTGAATAGATTAATCCAACGCAACACAAAACCTCCTACATGTATTGCAGGGACGACATAATAGAACCGGAAGCAGCCATAACACATGTTCCACAGGGCTACTACACTTGATAATACTACCCAATCTCCTCTACTTAGTTGTAGTTATATCTGAAGCGTTTCCGCCGGCACGTTTCGTAGATCATTTTCACTTGTCTGTAGCCGGTTATTTGTTTGACCATTAGAGTGAACAGAAATAGACATGTAATGGAACCGGTAACAAACCCCTGCTGATTCGACCGGAAGTAGTTAACTCATTTATTCCCGAAAACCTATATACCATATTTCTATTTTCTATTGAAAATTGGAAATATGCTTTGTCTTTGACGAGTTTTAGGCACAAAGCCCTGCCTTTAAACCATCTACTCTCAATAACCTACTAGTAGAAATCAGTAGACTTTTAAAATGTATTTTTCTATTTTCTATGTAAAATTGGTAATTGGAAATTTACTTTGTTCTTGACGAGTTTAATTCAAGCACATAGGCTGTATCATGGACGTACATTGTATAATTACATGGGCTGTTTATAAATACTGGTTATCTATGATAAGATATCTTGCCTGGGGGTAGATATGTTTGTTGTTAATATAAAAGTTTTGTATGTGCCTGATACTTGAACTATATTTATTTTGTGTTTCTGTTTAAGTTAATTACACGAATGCCGCACGGTACACGGACGGAATTATCATTTTTGTCCTGTATATATATATATATATATATACACTGTATATATATATATATATATATATATATATATATATATATATATATATATATATATATATATATATATATATATATATATATATATATATATATATATATATATATATATATATATGTATATATATATATATATATATATATATAAATATATACAAGCTTTAACATCTTATGATGTTTGCTTGCAAAAATATATATACATATATATATATATATATATATATATATATATATATATATATATATATATATATATATATATATATATATATATATATATATATATATATATGTATATACATATATATATATATATATATATATATATATATATATATGTATACACACACACACATATACATATATATATATATATATATATATATATATATATATATATATATATATATATATATATATATATATATATATATATATATATATATATATATATATGTATATATATATATATGCAAGCATACATCACAAAATGCTAAAGCTCCGAAAATAATATGTAAGCGTTTTTTGTGCGGCACTTGTACAAAACGAATTTCACACCCACACATACATGTATGAATAAATGCAATTTTTCCAAAAGGCTTCTAGGAAACGAAAATGTCCCTGCCAAGTACGCTGTGAGATCAGAAAAAAGCAAATAAAGATCCCACCTTTTAAGCAGTTGAAAACCGATTAAACATCATGTCTCTTCTACTATGACAATAGGAGTACATGCCACCTTTAATGTACAAATACAATAACATACGTAAGCAAATCATGTATTATCTATATTAAACAAGTTGACATTTGAAAACTACTGTATCATATATATATATGTATATATATATATATATATATATATATATATATATATATATATATATATATATATATATATATATATATATATTTGTATGATTGCAACCAATATGTACATTTGACTGGCATATATGAAAATATAAATAAAAACCTACTAGTTTGTAGGTTTAAAAAAGTCACTTCGAATGGGCTCCTGTTCATTTGAGGTAGGTCGATATGCCAAGCAGTCTTGGAACAGAACGATAGACCAACTCACAATAGGGCAACCCCCAATGTGGAGATTGAATGAAAGTTTGGTATTTCAATAATCGTCACTTCTTTGCCACTTCTGAACTTAATTCTAGCTAGCCAGTTGTAAGTGGTGGAGATCACAGACGGATCCTGGTCGAAAACCACCGCCACTAAGTCACTGGTGACTTTCTTACATTCCTAGACCGGGATTCGGACCCCGACAGGCAGCAGTGTTGGTTAGGCAAACGACTAAGAAGAAGTACTGAGAAGAAAATGTGAATCTGAATGCGTAAGTGACTGAGCGTTTCATTCATTCGATTCAGGAGCGTTCTTATATATACAGATCAGGGAAACGTGGAACACTGTATACTGTGTAAACTTCGCGCATATGAAATAATGCGTTCAGCGTGCAGCGACCTTTGACGAGCAGTTTAATTTTCGCATACGGGTGTATTTTGAATGACTAGCCACAACGTCAGCTTATTGTATTGCATTTTTTGTGTATTAACAGTGCTTTTTAAACACAAACAATATCCAAGAAAAAAGGATATAGAAAAAGGAAGCTACTAGTGTATTATTAGTTATGCCCTGTTGGAAAATGCGATCTGGTCTGATATCCAACCGAAGTCATCCAGATCCCACGAGGCGGAGCCGAGTGTGATCTGGATGACTAAGGGCGAATAGCAGGCCGGATTGCACTTTCCAACAGGGCGTAACGAAATCTTTCACCTGCTCTTTTATGCTAAGAAAAATTAAGAAATACATCTCATAAAATCTTAAAATAACTTGGGAGTTCACAACGAGACTGGTGGTCAAGTGGTAATATTGCATTCTGCCGTTCGATATTGAATATACAAAGTGTGAACGGCTCCAGATCTAACACCTATTGACCAATCAGCATAGAGAATTACAGCAGAGCAGGTGATGTTGCACGATACTAGCATAGGGATTGGATGTCCAAATGATGGTACGCAATTTGATCATGAGGAAACACGGGAAGCGCAAAGTGTGCATTAACTAAACTGACACAATTTTAACATGGTATACACTATCTTTAAACTAATCAAATTAAACCCACACTCGAGCTCACACACTTATTGGCATATACTGGGTGGTAAACGACTTACCGGTCGTGTATTATTTTCGGGCTTCCCACGCATGTAATGCAGGAATTAAATGTTGGCACTTCCATACATACATACATACATACATACATACATACATAAATACATGCAAACATACATACATAAGTAGTAGTGGCGTAGGAACATCCAGTGTAACCCTAAAACCCCCCATAGAACAATGGTATCATATATGGATGAATTAACATAATCCGATTAGTTATTGTATTTAATTATTGTTATGTAAGAATCATAACTGAGAGGGGGTGCACGCCAACTGTGTTTTAGTACTAATCCTATTAGCTTTTGTGTTTAACCAAACTTAAGACAGACGGTGTTTTAGTCCCACGTACCTACGACAGCTACGGTGCTTTAAGGGTTTGGGATGTCTACGACAGCTTCGGTGCTTTAAGGGTTTTGGTTGTTTAAGGTGTAATCCCTTTAACGAGGCGTGTTGTAAGGAAGTTGACGGAAGTTGTTTAACGATAGCTTCGGTGCTTTAGGGGTTTGGGTTGTGTTCGGGTGTAATCCCTTTAATGAAGCGTGTTGAACAGGGAGTTGTTTTACAAGTGAATGGGGTACCTGTATGGGGTGTGTTCATTGATGGGTTCATCTGGGTTTGTCATCAAGGCAGGGTTCATTGGAATGTGAACCCTGACCTAATTAGTGTCAGTAGGGTTTGTTTGAGTTGTGGGGGTGTGTGTCTGCAACCGGGCTGATGTACAAATAGAACTCACCTTAATCCTTTTGATTAGCTTCTTTTTTATAATTCTCCGCAAAGCAGGTGTTTTTTATTGCCTCTCAACACCATCTTATTTCAAAAGTTTCAGTAATACAATTCAGAGAGATAATCAATAATAAACAATGATAACTATCGAGCATGTAATAACAATTCAATTAGATTACAAGACCAATAATATCGCAAATATATGTAACCTCACCTCACTCACAATCACTCTACAGTAATTAAGAAATTAGTAACTCCTGTTCCATAGCGTTCTATTTTAGGGAAAAACTAACTGCTTCAGTCCCTGTCATTATAGAAATCCTTTCCCTTTATCATCCTTTTAATTAGCTAATGTACTTAATCCCCTGCCCCCTCACTATGAACCTTATGCTATTTAGGGTTTGAACCCTATCTGTTTGGGTATAGTCTTAAGTGTGCTATGTAGATTTGCACCCTATTCGTTTGGGGTATGCCCAGTGAACTTTACATAGCAACGTTTAACCCTTTAATGATCTTATAGGTGAACTTGATTGTCTTGGGTATGTGGAACTTTTTAGTTTTTGTTTTTAAGTTAGGGGTTTGTGATTACTTGTGTATAGTACAGATGTATATTTTCATAAATCATATTTATAATTAGTTTTTTTTGAAATAAAAATAATGTCTTTGTGTATGTGTAGGAATGTTTATCACAAATTTACTCTTTACATTGAAAAATATTTGTTTTATCTAGTTATGATGCTTATCACAAATTTACTCTTTGCATTTATTAAAATATATGAAGAAATACTTTTTAATTTTTTGTTTTGTTTTATTCAGTTATGATACTTATCAGAAAATTACTTTAGACATTTATCTTTTTTTTTAAATAAAAAGAAATACTTTTTTTTGTTTTGTTTTATTCAGTTACGATGCTTATTAGAAATTTATTACTAGTAATGTTTATCACAAATTTACTCTTTACATTGAAAAATATGAAGAAACTTTTTTATCTAGGTATGATGCTTATCACAAATTTACTCTTTGTATTTATTAAAAGATATGAAGAAATACTTTTTAATTTTTTGTTTTATTCAGTTATGATATTTACTCTTAACATTTATTTAAAAATATGTAAATGAATTTTTTTTGTTTTGTTTTATTCAGTTATGATACTTATCAGAAATTTATTTTAGACATTTATCTTTTGTTTTAAATATAGAGAAATCCTTTTTTTTTTGTTTGTTTTATTCAATTACGATGCTTATTAGAAATTTATTCTTGACATTAACTGAAGATTTTCATTAATCTTACATTTCTTTTGAAAAAAAATATTCCTTTTTGTTTTTTGATTCATTTTCGTTAGCAAGGGGCTTGTTTCTTATTCTATAAATTTTTTCTAGATAAAAGTTGAGCTTTTTTTCACTTTCATTCTTTAAGATTTGCCTTGGTCTTAAGGTAGCTTATGAGGTTAATTTCTTTGTGACTCAGTTCTTCCTCTACCCTGCTTTTATTTGACGATTCAGCCTATACAAGGTATATATTGCCTGGAAGGTATGTCTACCTAGGTAATAGATGGGAACCTTGTTTGTTTGGCATGGTCTTAAGGTAGCTTATGAGGTTAATTTCCTTGTGACTCAGGACTTCCTCTACGATTCAGCCTATACAAGATATATATTGCCTGGAAGGTCTTCTGTGAAGGAACACATAACAGATCACAAAAGTCCATTCACAGCAGGGTGTAACATTTTTGGGTAAAAAACAGAAAGGAAAACATCCATAGTGTTTTCAAACTGAGCTCTTATGCTCGATTATATATATTCTTTATTGACTGTAGGTAGTTCTACAAAATCATAAAGCAAAAATAAATACAAATAAGAAAATCATGGTGTATATAAACAAAAAACACCAGATGAACGTAAGATAGATAGATGGGCAACGTCAAAAGGCCCAAAATAAACAAAAAGTAACAATATAACTATTTACACATAGGCTTATGGGGGCTTTTGATTAATCATAGTCCTTATGGGGAGACAGGGATCATAGAACCTGTATAAAGTAGTAGATTAGGTGTGTGCTACCTATCCTACTCCTTTCCTTCTCCTAAGGTTCATGCCATACATTACGTTTATATATTTACCCGATATTTTCCATATATTCACCATCTGTTCTATAGAGAAATCTTCCCTCTGTCTCTGATTGTACACCAGGGTCTTTCCAGTTTCACAGATGTGGAAAAAACGATCAATAAAGATAGAAGGGTGTCACTAACATCTTAGCCAGAATTTAGAAATTGTGTACCAAAAAAATTGTAATTGTAAAGCAATTGGGGTGTCCTATTTTTCAGGGGAGACTACAATACACCTAGATTACAACCAGAAGATGTATTGGAATAAGGCATTATATCCTTATACAATGTCAGTGGAATCATACTAAGGTGGAAATATTTCAATTTTACGCTATAAATTGACATTTAGAGAACTAACTTCTGCTGTGTGATTTTGAGGCTTTGGATCTCCAAATGACGCCCAGACACCCTACTGGCAAAGACTATGGTATCACACTCCCTAATAATTTCTTTCTCTGTTCAAACTCTATAACCAAATTTTGATCGAAAAATATTTTCCAATTTTCAAATTCCACAACTTTTGAACAAAGTAAAAATTGAAAGAAATGTGCTACCTTTCCCTTTCGAAATAGTTATATCCACGCTAGAGTCCAAGCAAATATGTTTACATTTAACATTCAAAATGCTTTTCCGAAACGACCATGTTGTGGTGAAATTTGGCAGAGAAAAGGGCCTGTGTGCAAACGTATGGGGACTTCCGTAAGAGTTGGTGCCTTGTAAACTCTGCTCGGTGATGGCCTTGACAGTTGCAGTTCATCTGATCGTGAGGAAAATAGTTTAGGTTCTAACCTATGTAAGATTCTCAAAATGACCATATATTCACATATTAACCCCACAAGCCACCTTAAGTAGAGTGAACGATGTGGAGACGTTTAATGTAATCAGCTTAGATGAACTAGGGCATTGTATTCAGGGGAGATATCTTAAATGCTCAATTATGTTGGCATGAGACATAGATTTAAAATATATTGTGCTGGATATCATTTGACAAACTGATATCACTTTAAGAGGCCTGTTTCATGGTAATGGGACTATGGGGTGGACAGTTTTGTTTTTGTGCACAAGTTGCGAATCACAATCCCTTAATAAACAAAAATGATCCCATCTTGCTAGGCTTGGATTCGATTTGTAGACTTTTTGTGAAATGTCTTAATCATCTACACAATGCTCTTAACAAGAAGCCAATGAAAAATGAACCACAGATGTTTAACCTTTGTGAAATAGGATTTCTTTGGCCGAATTAAGTAAAAAATAATACAAAAGAGTTACCAAATTGAATTGTGAACCCCTTTTATTGATACACATACGAATGATCACACACACTTTTCTGAGGAAATGTATCGAATTATCAGTTTCAATAAACATGTAAATCACTCTAGCCAAAGCATGTGTTGTTCAAAACTGTATCTTAGGACACCATCTGCTATAGGCAGGAGTAGTCATTATGGTTCTAATTCAGGAGGAAGTATTTTCCCACAGTTCTTTTCCCAGCAGACAGTAGTGTCCGATAAATTGCAATATCTTAGTTGTTCAATATTCAATGCGTGTCACCGGTTAAGAGTATCATGAGATCTTAAGATAGTCCTTACACTATGCTGATAATAAAATGATCATAAAAACTGGAGGTACCCATTGCTTGTTTGTACTGCAAAGGCTTTTTTATAAGTAAAAGTGGTCCTGAACAGGGTTCTGGAAGTCAAAATAGTTACATAAATCCACTAACTATTTTACAAATTGTAATGCATATTATACTTTTGACCTAACCCAATGTATATCAAAACATACTACTTACATGTCGGAAATTAAAAGGGAATTCAGGGTGTGACATTTTCTCTTATGTTTATATATTGCAAAGAATTCACAGTAATAGAGCCAAATATGGTCAAATGCCATTTATGGACAACATATTAGCCCATAGGACTGACCCACCTCTTTATTCTCGTTTCGTACTTTAAAAAGGCACAAATATGGCCAAAGGCTAATTTTTGAACAACACATTATCACTTAGGTCCGATCCACCTCCCTATTTCCAATTCATAGTATGTTTTATCAGGACACTAGTCTAAAGACCAGGTTTGAAGAAAATGGAGTGTTTCGGGATAACCGATTACCACCGGGGGTGTGCTTTCGTTATGTCATCAGACCATCTAAAATTCCAACACCAATGAATTCTTGATAGTCTCAAAACATGTTGCACAATGCAATCCCATATTTCTAAGAGAAAGAAATTCGAAAAAGTGGAACATTTTTTCATACAGAAAAGGCCATATCAGTTTATGATGGAGGACAGGGAAACTGCAATATAGGCAATTCCACAGAAAAATAAAAGGAAAAAAGATATGCTTGGTTCTAGAGCATGGTTGCCCAGATGTTTAATCATTGACAGTTGATCCAGCTGGAATATCCTGTGTGAGTGAATATCACCCAGAGCTCACACATGCTTATTTTGGGAACACGCAATTCCTCACCTTTAACATCACCCTAGGTCCTGTTAACAATGATTGTACCTTAACTGTGCTGATTTAATAAAATACTGCTGTGTCCAGTGGGTTAAAAGGTTATGTAAGTACTCCAGTTGCGTGTCCGTTGTTTGTCCTCATAACCTTACATCATATGTAATGTTATAGTTCTTCATAGATTCCTAATAAAATGGAGTGGCGGGTTTCCTTTGTTTTTCTCTGTTGAAAAAGGTGTAGTCTGTTAGAGTTTAGATAAATTCTGTAATAAATTCTTCTTGCATGTCTGTGACTAAGAATTCCTCACGTAGCTCTGTTAGGATGAAGCCTAGCCAATTGTTTCCTCTCCAGTTTTTTCTCTCCAATGCCCTAGGGTCCCAAGCATTCATTCCAATACCCCACAATACATCCCAGGGACTGGCCTCTACCAGTATTGTTCCTGTTGTTTGAAGCAGCTTTTCCTTGAGATGAGGGTTTTGGCTAAACTGAATAAAAAAATATAGAGAAACAATTAATTTTCTACAATCTAAAGAAATGAGAGCAAATGAAAAAAAAAATGGGAAATATCACAGTGTGCTCACCTTCGCAAAGTTGCCTGCCTTAACCACTTGACAACATTTAGTCTTCCATATAAGCTCATCAAAATTTCTCACCCGCCTTCCAAGGGCCTTTTGTAGTTTAGGATTTGGTGTATCCATAATTTTGGCGGCTATCTCCTTATCACCAAATGTCAGTGCTTTGATATACATGAAATATTGTTCAGCACAGTTGAACTCCATTTCTTCTACATCAAATTTGGCTGGATGCCACTGACTAAATGGGGAGTGAATGTTGAAGAAAAATGTATATTTCTCTGTATTTGCCATTTATTATCATATATGTGGATGTGACTAGTTCCAAGTTGGAGTCATAACTGCATGGGGACATCAGTAGTGCCAGGATAAATATCATATATGGATGAATTAACATAATCGATTAGTCATTGTGTTTAATTATTGTTATGTAAGGATCTTAACTGAGAGGGGGTGCACGCTAACTGTGCTTTAGTACCAATCCTATTAGCTTTTGTGTTTAACCAAACTTAAGAGAGACGGCTGTTTTAGTCCCACGTACCTACGACAGCTTCGGTGCTTTAAGGGTTTGGGTTGTTAAAGGTGTAATCCCTTTAACGAGGCGTGTTGCACAGGGAGTTGTTTAACAAGTGAATGAGGTATCTGTATGGGGTGTGTTTATTGATGGGTTCATCTGGGTTTGTCATCAAGGCAGGGTTCACTGGAATGTGAACCCTGACCTAATTAGTGTCAGTAGGGTTTGTTTGAGTTGTGGGGGTGTGTGTCCGCAACCGGACTGATGTATACATAGAGCTCACCTTAATCCTTTTAATTAGCTTCTTTTTTTATAATTCTCTGAGTGGCGGGTTTCCTTTATTTATTTGCAAGGCTGTGACTAAGAACTCTTCACGAAGCTCTGTTAGGATGAAACCAAGCCAATTTTTCCTTCTCTATTCCAAAGGAAAACCTCTTGTCCGAAGTCAAACATGCTATAAGGCATATGCTTTAAAGTGTGCTCATAGACATAGGCGTGCGTAAGAGAATGAGGCAGGTACAAATTCGGACTAAGTATAAAACCAAATATTTCTCTCTTTAAAAGTCTACTTTAAATATTTTCTTTGGTTGAACCCATTAACTCATCTAGGAGACCATTGTTGTTATTGCCAGTTGCACAAATCTCTTCAAGGCACTTTTTATGACTTTTCATGATAAATTGTCTGACATCTCAACAAGGGAATGGGTGGACGAACAGTGCTGATTACTTTAAATGTCTCATTCATATTGCTTGTCATCCCTAAACATGCTGTCCTTCATTGATACGTCATCGGCAACACAATCTACAGATTCCATATAGCGCATTCAATTTAGGGTGCGACAGCATTGAGGTCTTTCGAACCTGTAGTAAAATGCTAACTCAGGACCTTTAGGTTCTTTAAGAATTTGATGTTGAAATCTTCACATCAATGTTACTGCAGACAGTTGGAACAATATGGATAGAGGCAAGTCCTGGGACGTATTGTTGGATGATGGTATGCACTTAGGGACCCTTGAGCATTTTTGATCAAAACAATTGGAAAGGTAAAATTAGCTTCGATAACTTTAACCAAATTGCTTGAGGAGTTTATAACAGCTGAAATACAAAAGCAACTGCGCTCAGGATAGGAATATTTAAGACAACAACCATTTGATTGCAATCAGTATAATAAGCAAAAGTGCAACTTACCGTAAATACTTGCTTGTACTCTAGTGTGAATAATTATTATAGTGTATATAAGTATATAACATATATATGTATATATATATATATATATATATAGTGTTCGATATATATAAAGTGTCCGACACAGTATAATATAGCGTCCAACACATATTGACGACATCCCTTTTTATACGTTAGTTGTAGTGCTCCAATTGGTATGCGTTGTTTCGGTAGGAGCAGGTACATTGTTGAACCAGTGGTCTCTCCGTTTTGGCCAAGACATAATCCATAAATATGCTATCATCCAAATTAATGTAAGAGCAAAAAGAACGTACAATCGGTTCGGAGTCATGGCGCAGACTTAAAGAAGCAAAATCGGCGCAAACGGAAAGCGCCCCAAAGTAACATCTGCTAGGGGTATGAATTTTTTTATGACTTTTCACACATTCTTTTCGTGCCAACAGAGCCTTGATTGTTTTGATTATCTGGAGAACGGTGACATTTGGTGTATTTTAGTGGTAGTGTATGGTGTTGTTTAGTCAATAACCAAGCTACTATTTAGCACGGTGCTGAAAATGTATACAATACAAGAGGGGTTGGAACGTTTAGAAAATCCTTCCTGAAGCTGCTACGGGGTCCACATTTTGTAGACCGTGTGTAAATCAGGTATGACATCACTTAATAGTATTTAATTAATAGTATTTTCCCAAAATTCAGACATGCACTAAACAAAAGATATTAATGTAGAAAATGTCACAATTTTTTTTTTTTTTTGAGGCAGAAAACAATACATTTATTGATTAGCTTCAAAACGATGACAATACAGGTCTAGAAGGATGACAGATAAAAAAACAGAAAATATTTGGACATTTCTTTTAGAGGGGTACTCAGAAATACCTACTTATACATGACACAAAGGGTCAACACAAAATGAAAAAAATGTAATAACATTTTTCTCATTTTGTGTTATTACATTTTTCTCATTTTGTGTTGACCCTTTGTGTCATGTATAAGTAGGTATTTCTGAGTACCCCTCTAAAAGAAATGTCCAAATATTTTCTGTTTCTTTATCTGTCATCCTTCTAGACCTGTATTGTCATCGTTTTGAAGCTAATCAATAAATGTATTGTTTTCTGCCTCAAAAAAAAAAAAAAATTGTGACATTTTCTACATTAATATCTTTTGTTTAGTGCATGTCTGAATTTTGGGAAAATACTATTAATTAAATACTATTAAGTGATGTCATACCTGATTTACACACGGTCTACAAAATGTGGACCCCGTAGCAGCTTCAGGAAGGATTTTCTAAACGTTCCAACCCCTCTTGTATTGTATACATTTTCAGCACCGTGCTAAATAGTAGCTTGGTTATTGACTAAACAACACCATACACTACCACTAAAATACACCAAATGTCACCGTTCTCCAGATAATCAAAACAATCAAGGCTCTGTTGGCACGAAAAGAATGTGTGAAAAGTCATAAAAAAATTCATACCCCTAGCAGATGTTACTTTGGGGCGCTTTCCGTTTGCGCCGATTTTGCTTCTTTAAGTCTGCGCCATGACTCCGAACCGATTGTACGTTCTTTTTGCTCTTACATTAATTTGGATGATAGCATATTTATGGATTATGTCTTGGCCAAAACGGAGAGACCACTGGTTCAACAATGTACCTGCTCCTACCGAAACAACGCATACCAATTGGAGCACTACAACTAACGTATAAAAAGGGATGTCGTCAATATGTGTTGGACGCTATATTATACTGTGTCGGACACTTTATATATATCGAACACTATATATATATATATATATATATACATATATATGTTATATACTTATATACACTATAATAATTATTCACACTAGAGTACAAGCAAGTATTTACGGTAAGTTGCACTTTTGCTTATTATACTGATTGCAATCAAATGGTTGTTGTCTTAAATATTCCTATCCTGAGCGCAGTTGCTTTTGTATTTCAGCTGTTATAAACTCCTCAAGCAATTTGGTTAAAGTTATCGAAGCTAATTTTACCTTTCCAATTGTTTTGATCAAAAATGCTCAAGGGTCCCTAAGTGCATACCATCATCCAACAATACGTCCCAGGACTTGCCTCTATCCATATTGTTCCAACTGTCTGCAGTAACATTGATGTGAAGATTTCAACATCAAATTCTTAAAGAACCTAAAGGTCCTGAGTTAGCATTTTACTACAGGTTCGAAAGACCTCAATGCTGTCGCACCCTAAATTGAATGCGCTATATGGAATCTGTAGATTGTGTTGCCGATGACGTATCAATGAAGGACAGCATGTTTAGGGATGACAAGCAATATGAATGAGACATTTAAAGTAATCAGCACTGTTCGTCCACCCATTCCCTTGTTGAGATGTCAGACAATTTATCATGAAAAGTCATAAAAAGTGCCTTGAAGAGATTTGTGCAACTGGCAATAACAACAATGGTCTCCTAGATGAGTTAATGGGTTCAACCAAAGAAAATATTTAAAGTAGACTTTTAAAGAGAGAAATATTTGGTTTTATACTTAGTCCGAATTTGTACCTGCCTCATTCTCTTACGCACGCCTATGTCTATGAGCACACTTTAAAGCATATGCCTTATAGCATGTTTGACTTCGGACAAGAGGTTTTCCTTTGGAATAGAGAAGGAAAAATTGGCTTGGTTTCATCCTAACAGAGCTTCGTGAAGAGTTCTTAGTCACAGCCTTGCAAATAAATAAAGGAAACCCGCCACTCAGAGAATTATAAAAAAAGAAGCTAATTAAAAGGATTAAGGTGAGCTCTATGTATACATCAGTCCGGTTGCGGACACACACCCCCACAACTCAAACAAACCCTACTGACACTAATTAGGTCAGGGTTCACATTCCAGTGAACCCTGCCTTGATGACAAACCCAGATGAACCCATCAATAAACACACCCCATACAGATACCTCATTCACTTGTTAAACAACTCCCTGTGCAACACGCCTCGTTAAAGGGATTACACCTTTAACAACCCAAACCCTTAAAGCACCGAAGCTGTCGTAGGTACGTGGGACTAAAACAGCCGTCTCTCTTAAGTTTGGTTAAACACAAAAGCTAATAGGATTGGTACTAAAGCACAGTTAGCGTGCACCCCCTCTCAGTTAAGATCCTTACATAACAATAATTAAACACAATGACTAATCGATTATGTTAATTCATCCATATATGATATTTATCCTGGCACTACTGATGTCCCCATGCAGTTATGACTCCAACTTGGAACTAGTCACATCCACATATATGATAATAAATGGCAAATACAGAGAAATATACATTTTTCTTCAACATTCACTCCCCATTTAGTCAGTGGCATCCAGCCAAATTTGATGTAGAAGAAATGGAGTTCAACTGTGCTGAACAATATTTCATGTATATCAAAGCACTGACATTTGGTGATAAGGAGATAGCCGCCAAAATTATGGATACACCAAATCCTAAACTACAAAAGGCCCTTGGAAGGCGGGTGAGAAATTTTGATGAGCTTATATGGAAGACTAAATGTTGTCAAGTGGTTAAGGCAGGCAACTTTGCGAAGGTGAGCACACTGTGATATTTCCCATTTTTTTTTTCATTTGCTCTCATTTCTTTAGATTGTAGAAAATTAATTGTTTCTCTATATTTTTTTATTCAGTTTAGCCAAAACCCTCATCTCAAGGAAAAGCTGCTTCAAACAACAGGAACAATACTGGTAGAGGCCAGTCCCTGGGATGTATTGTGGGGTATTGGAATGAATGCTTGGGACCCTAGGGCATTGGAGAGAAAAAACTGGAGAGGAAACAATTGGCTAGGCTTCATCCTAACAGAGCTACGTGAGGAATTCTTAGTCACAGACATGCAAGAAGAATTTATTACAGAATTTATCTAAACTCTAACAGACTACACCTTTTTCAACAGAGAAAAACAAAGGAAACCCGCCACTCCATTTTATTAGGAATCTATGAAGAACTATAACATTACATATGATGTAAGGTTATGAGGACAAACAACGGACACGCAACTGGAGTACTTACATAACCTTTTAACCCACTGGACACAGCAGTATTTTATTAAATCAGCACAGTTAAGGTACAATCATTGTTAACAGGACCTAGGGTGATGTTAAAGGTGAGGAATTGCGTGTTCCCAAAATAAGCATGTGTGAGCTCTGGGTGATATTCACTCACACAGGATATTCCAGCTGGATCAACTGTCAATGATTAAACATCTGGGCAACCATGCTCTAGAACCAAGCATATCTTTTTTCCTTTTATTTTTCTGTGGAATTGCCTATATTGCAGTTTCCCTGTCCTCCATCATAAACTGATATGGCCTTTTCTGTATGAAAAAATGTTCCACTTTTTCGAATTTCTTTCTCTTAGAAATATGGGATTGCATTGTGCAACATGTTTTGAGACTATCAAGAATTCATTGGTGTTGGAATTTTAGATGGTCTGATGACATAACGAAAGCACACCCCCGGTGGTAATCGGTTATCCCGAAACACTCCATTTTCTTCAAACCTGGTCTTTAGACTAGTGTCCTGATAAAACATACTATGAATTGGAAATAGGGAGGTGGATCGGACCTAAGTGATAATGTGTTGTTCAAAAATTAGCCTTTGGCCATATTTGTGCCTTTTTAAAGTACGAAACGAGAATAAAGAGGTGGGTCAGTCCTATGGGCTAATATGTTGTCCATAAATGGCATTTGACCATATTTGGCTCTATTACTGTGAATTCTTTGCAATATATAAACATAAGAGAAAATGTCACACCCTGAATTCCCTTTTAATTTCCGACATGTAAGTAGTATGTTTTGATATACATTGGGTTAGGTCAAAAGTATAATATGCATTACAATTTGTAAAATAGTTAGTGGATTTATGTAACTATTTTGACTTCCAGAACCCTGTTCAGGACCACTTTTACTTATAAAAAAGCCTTTGCAGTACAAACAAGCAATGGGTACCTCCAGTTTTTATGATCATTTTATTATCAGCATAGTGTAAGGACTATCTTAAGATCTCATGATACTCTTAACCGGTGACACGCATTGAATATTGAACAACTAAGATATTGCAATTTATCGGAC
>CAWWDR010000711.1:0-16069 GCA_963942565.1 Maea johnstoni | reverse complement strand
CACATACTCCCATGCAGCATTTTATGCAGTTACACATACCTTTGCATTGCTCTTGTTTAGGATTACATTTACTTGAATAAATTCTAGAACCACCAAACAAATTAGGAGGTTCGAGTTACTAAAGACACACTAAAGGTCTAATCACATTGCTTACATATCCACATAGCACCAGAAATGTGTATCATCTCTCTGGAATAATTGTACCGCCTGACGCCATAGTGTAACGGTATGCATGACGTCAAGCATAATGAACTGTACTAATGAAGAACACACACAAGACAAGCTCTGCAAAATCAAACGGTTAGGTTTGACAAAGGGGCTTTTTGATAAAAGCATTTTATATTGTAGAAGGCACTTCGAAGTTATGCAGTAACGAATAATTAAAACGTAATTAAGCATCATCCGCTTACTACGTTTACGTACGATATTAAGCTTAATCCGTATGAAGTTATGAATATGGTAACACTGGTCAAGCAGTATTAGGATCCAATGACGTCATTAATGAGTGATACAAAGCATACGTGACACTCGTCATAACTAGGCTAAGCCATCGACCCATTAATGTTCATAGCGGCCAAAGGTAACCGGACGATTTTGCTGAAATCTGTCAGATTAAAATAAAATTCAGAAAACAAACGAAGAAGAGAGTTTACCAGAACATTACGAACAACTTTCCTTCAAATATTTTCTAAAAGCATTCTTAGTTTCCAAGTTATTGTCAAAGGTAATCAACACTCCAGACGGCAATTTCAAGTGTACTTGGTTAAACTGCAATAAGATTCATCTTCGGATAATATCATTGATGGGTGGGACTTCATACAATTCCCTACTTTCTAAGCATTTAGAGTATGGCTACGGTTGACCCTTGTATGCATTTTGAATTAATCGTAAATAAACTATTGCAATAGATATTAAATACCTGTTTAGAATCAATAATTAATTCTCAACCTCTGATGTATGTATCATCTATTGACTGTGATATCATTTCACAAATGATTTCTTACAAATAAATATAGAAACATGAATACAAACAACAACAAGAACATCAATAAGGAAATAGAAATATTACAAGAAGAGTAGATTATTTATATCTCTGTACTTCTTTCTGCAGCGTACACAACCCGCATAAGCGGCTATTACTCTGTAGAGTATCGTGGATATTTAGTATAACACATGAAATTAGTTAGTATATACATCTAAAATTACCCAACAGTAATTACTATAAGGGGAATGTACATACAAAAATGTACATACAAAAGAAATATAAAGTCATACATGCCTATCCCACTTAAACTACTCTATCCAGGATATAACAGTTATTTCTGTCATATAATGTGCAGATAAGGATAAGCTTCATGATATATATTGCTCCAATATCAAATGAACACATTGGATGAATTCACCACATGGAATGTGATTAAACAAACTAATCTAACTGACATGAAATCGCAACACCACGAACGATGATTGATGAAACGAACTGGTAAATATTATTTTAGAGTTAAATCTCTCTACCTAGTTTTGTTTTTCTAAAGCTCACCACATTCCCTGACCCCAATCTGAAAAACAAACCTGACCCAGAGTGCACGTGGTGGTGTGATACTGAGCTCAGCACGTCACGTACATGTACTGCACTCAATGACCCCACAATTGATCCGAACTCAGTGTTGTCGAATGTGCGGAAGTAGTCGTGTTGGAATCGAACTGGTTGACCTCCCTCGTCTTTGCAGGTAAGACCACATGCGGAAGGGAGGCTGGTGTTTTTGTTGAGGAAATGCAGGGTTTGAAGGCATTTCAAAGGCCCTACCCTCAAAGGAGTTTACAAACCGACGGGGAAGTTCTAACGGTGGACCTATTCACCTGGACAGAGCGAGAAGTCTCGGCAGCTATGAGCAAATACAAGATGTGTAACTAGCAAAAGATTACACTCGATAAGGGGTATACAGCCTTTGATCTCCATTTTCTCTGTAGGTGTCTAGCAAGCAGTTTTTGTGTGTCAGATGTACATGTATATGTGCAGCTGCATGATATGCTCTATTCCATACTTACCACTTACGTACACGAATGTGAAATTAGGGGTATGGCATATTTTCCCTAAATTAAATAGATAGGACGCATGGACTGATAGGTTTGGCATAGTATGCCTTCTTTAGGGTACATCACGGGTAACTGCCCAGCCTACGAGGCATTAGTGATAGCCTTCCAAAGTAAAGAAGTACTGAAAACCTCTACTATTTGGTATTTCTTTTTAAAGCAATTTCTTCAAAATGTGTCTTGACATTATCATCGGGTAATTAGGTTATTACAATGTTATTGGCTATCATTTATTCACCCACTTCCAACGTCATATATATATACATATATATATATATATATATATATATATATATATATATATATATATATATATATATATATATATATATATATATATATGTATATATATATATATATATATATATATATATATATATATATATATATATATATATATATATAAAAATATATATATATATATATATATATTATAGCAAGATATGTGTTGGAGGAGAATATTTATATATATATATATATATATATATATATATATATATATATATATATATATATATATATATATATATATATATATATATATATATATATATATATATATATATATATATATATATATATATATATATATTATAGCAAGATATGTGTTGGAGGAGAATGATACTTATATAACTACTACTACTACGTTTACTACTACTACTACTACTACTACTACTACTACTACTACTACTACTACTACTACTACTACTTCTACTACTACTACTATTACTACTACTGTAATAATAATAGTAATAATGATAATAATTAATGTGAAATCTTATAATATTTCTTTTTTCAAATGGACATAACGATTCCATTACGAATTCAATGATAGTTGCGTATGGTATAAATAGTTGCACTCATGTTTAGAAATATGAATCTCTAATAGAACTGTCTAGGTGGCAGTACGATAACTACCAAGATGTCACTTTTCCAAAGATTTTCGAGCACAAACTACGAAAGGCATGTCACTGTATGTCTCATGTTGGTGATTGGGTCACTTGTTGAGTAAACCGTCCTAGTAAACCGTCCTAGATGACGCATTATATACCAATACAGCCATCAAGTGGGATGATGCAATTACATGGGGCTTTACTTGAACACCAGATGTAGCATCTTTAGTCCAAGATCTGGGGCACTTTCAATGTCCCAAGTGATAAAATGACTAAACTGGTACTCTGGATTGGGGTTTAGCCTCTTTCCAATGTGTATGCATAGTGAAAACCATGTAATTTCATGGGCCTACAGCTCGAATCTGAATTGATGAAATTTCTGAAATGTATATTTCAATGTATTGAAATAATGCTGTACATATCACACTCAAGCTAAACCTCCCAATTGGAGAACTGTATGCCATGGCAATCACTGGTTACACATGTACCATTAAGTCCATTATGAAATGTCTAATCGTTTTCATGTCCTAGAAATGAAATGAATAAAGTAACATTAGCACACACCGATGCTCATTCCAACGCTATCATTATTATCTTTATTATTAGATGGACAAGCTTTTTCCCTTGATAAAAGTGGCATAACTACTAGCAGAGTCAATCAACCTGCCAATACTTGGTACCATTACAATACAGGGCTGTGAGGGGGATTTTAGTACCAGCACTTCCGGTGTAGGGACTCCCAACAGAAATCCCTCGCCAGATATCAAACAAACAGCAGTGACTGCCTACGTATGTAGTGCAATGAACTCCTTTAGTATTTTGCCGAACCTAAGGGAGATTTTTGATGTGGTTATTGTTGGTTGCAAGTGATTTCTACTTTCGTTGACGATGTACGGTACACTTGGTAAGAGTATGTACTATTTAGCAGGTGGCTTGAATATAATCTTCCAAGCTTCCTTGCTTCTTTATCTTTTGTATTGCGTTGAATGTTCTTGGTGGTGTGAAATGAGCAATTTTGCAATCTCGCGGTTGATGTCAGATTAGACAGGTATGATGTCCCATCTTTTGTCCATCCCTTTCTTAACAGATGACATTTAAGGTGGCTGTAAACGTTTCCGGTGGAGAGCAGACTTTCCCTCAAATAATGGCTGTACACTAAACCCCTAGCAAACTATATAATTTTAGAAAGCTGAGATTCTAAGGAATACATAGGATATGGATAGGTTGTATGTGCTCCAAATATTTTGAAGAAATTGGGGTCTGAACTTTGACTAATCAATTTTCAGTACATATGTCACGGCTGACGCAAATCTAAGAGCAGGATCTAAGATAATAACCTGATTTTTTAATATGTTGAAAAAAACCTTTGTCTCTAGAGATCTAGACGGGGGGTTTGTAAAATATGGCCCCTAACTTTTTATGGCCATTTATCTAACAACAATTTAGGAAAAAAATGCTTTTTTGGTTTCTTGATTTTTGACTCACTATAAAAAATTAACCAGATAAGATATTGCAATATCCCCGTCTAGATCTCTAGAAAACATATACAAAGAATCTATATACAAAGTTTGAAGCTAATTGATTAAGATTTGTGTCTAAATTCACGTCAGCCGTGAGAGTAAAACTATAGAAATCGAAGCTGAGAAAATGGCAGTTTTGCGTTTTACACAATTATTGTAACTGTGCAATAACTTGCTACTACTTTAACGTGTTTATTTTAGTCCAAGTGGAAATATAAAGTAACCTTCCATTGTATTTCACAACTGTCAACATTTTTTCTTCTGAATTACCTCAAAAATAAGTATAGATAAGTACATTTCTGCAACTGCCTGTAGCCTGTCAACATAGTTGGTATGCTAATTTTGAGTTCCTTCCATATATGGGTATCATGTGACCTCACCCTGGAATCTTGTTTGCATGCTAATGTAATCCATCATAGTTCTAGATTTCTTAATCATTCAAAGAACTGTGAAGATAGTTTACAGCAGAATGGGCACGTTCCTTAAGGTCCCACACAATATAATCCTTTGTCTTTACTGCTTGAAGTGCTCAGGGCAAATGATCTTTTCTACCCAGACAGCAGTAAGCCTATGTTTGGTACTTCCTCTCAACTCCCAAAATCCTTGAGGGGATTATGTGTGACACTACACACTGAGCGGAGACCTGAGGGGATTATGTCCAATTGACACAACACAGATACCTGTATCTATTTCCACAGAACTGAAGCCACAGTGCTAATCAATCACCTAACCCAATTGTTCACCCGTAATTCCAATCTTTTTTGTTTTTGTTTCTCTAACTGACTGACAACATTGTTGTGAAAAATACAATCCAGGCTTCAATTAGTTGATAGCTGAATTATATGGATGTGATTGTACTTATATGGGTGTGATTGTCCCATTTTAGTATTGTTAATTACCCAAAGAGCATGGAGTGTCTTTTCAAGCTGGAGGTATGAGAAGGAATGACTCAACATGCAAAGCCCAAGTTTTCCCATCAAATACACACATTGTATTACCTGTTGCCCAAAAACTGGTATGTTTCCTGTTTTTCTAAGACAGCCGGAGCCACATTTTGATTAAGACTAAACCCAAATACACTATTTTTGAATTGATCAAAACATCATTATCTGTGGTGCTATTCCATTTGTGGGAAGGGGAGGGGCTTATCAGCTAATTGGTCACATGACCAAAACATTGCAGCATGGCTTGAGCCTGCTTTCTGATTCTCAGCTGTCACACAAACAAATTTCACAATTCATGGAGTTTGGAATGGGGTAGAGGTATGGAGTTTTTTTTCATATGGAGGGTAAGACCCGGTTCATTAACATAATAGATATATCTCAAAACAGGCCTTCCCTGAGGACGAAACGTTTACGGCCACCTTAATCAGTTAGCATTATACGAAGAAGATCTGTAAGCTAGATGTTTCAACTCTGTTATTAGAGTAGCTTGGGACAGGGCCCTAGAAATCAATTATCTTTGATTTTAATATAAGGAACTATGCATTTATTAACTGCCCATGGACAAAATTATATAATGTAGGAAGGTGAGTAGTTTCACATAGAAATGAGAAGAAATACATTGTTTACTGTTGTAGACACTAGAGATATGATTACAAATACCTAATAAGGTAACATAGAAGGTGGAAATCTAATAAAGTATACGACATATAATTGGGGTTACTCATAGTTATAAGTAAAGTAAGACCTACTTGTGCTTTATCATGAAAACATTCTTGCAACAACGAATAATAAAGCAAATTATAGTATTTGTAGTAACCCAAGTTCAGATACGATAATTTAGGTTGTTATCAGTGGACCACCACTTTTTGTGAGATCCTTATTCTTTTAAAAAGAATCTTAAAGAGATGATATTCATTTCATCCTGATATGGCAAAACGATAATACAATAAGGGTTCTCTTTGCAGTAATATCCTACCAATGTTATATAAAGCTGCCCATTTGAATTGTGTAGTACCCTTTAAGTATGTCAATACCAACACAAGCAGTCTTTGAAATGCTATGTACCAAATCTATGAATTTCACATTTAGCATATACTATATCCTTAGAACATCTATTCTTTATAGAAATCTTGCTACTAAGATTTAAGTGAATTATAAACCTTAACCGATATTTATGCATTTTTCGAGTCAAATTATTTGACCATATGTATATGCGTGGGACATTCGCAATGTCTCTTGATATATATACATCTTTTTATATTTTATTTATATTTAAAATAATAACATTTATAGTATGTTCAGATATATTATTTCCAAAATTCAAATTACATCCACAAGCTTTAAACACTTTTGCCCATGCGATATTCTTCCACACTTGCTTTCTCAAGATATTGACACGTTGGATAATATCCCATACCACATAGAAAAAGTCAAATGTAGCTGCAACACCTACAAATATCATAGATTGGGCTTTTGAACTTTAAAACTATACCAATATCACGATTATTGAAGTTCCTTGCATATTCCTTTAACAGCATCATAACTACTTCAGAATCCTCCAAATATTACTCTATGAAATATGTTTTCTTACTACTACCAATCTCGGTATTACCCTTTCACCAACTGTAATGAAATACATTACTGCCTGTGATTTCACTTTCTCTGTTCTGAAGATTTATTAATGAATTGCCAAAACTCTTCTTCACATTTTCATTTTCTATTTAGTTTCCTCGGATTTAGCAAGATTAAGATCCACAGAAAACCACGCCTGCTTTGGTCCTGTTCAAACATACTTAATATACTTTGCTCAGAACATTAGTGAGATGACGCATCTGTTTTGATATCGAAGACATCATTATCTGACATCAATATCTATCCTTCCTTGCAAAATGTCTCCCTCTAAAATCGGGTAGGTCGATGGCAAGAAGTTAATTTCTTTTTATGCTTTACTACTGGTAAGGCTTGGGATAATGGGCACTGCCTAAGAGTATGTGGTGTTCTGTTGCAATTTCGCACACATCAAACGTGGCCAGTGGCTCTCCATATCACTTGTGTGCCCAAATCTTTGGATAGGTGTATCTTATAGTTATACAGGTAAATGTTGACGAGCCTGTTACATACCGTTACATGCCTTTTAAAACTGACGTATAACAGGCCAGGTAACTCCATATCACTTGTGTGCCCAAATCTTTGGATAGGTGTATCTTCTAGTTACACGGGTAAATGTTGACGAGCCTGTTACATGCCTGTTACATACCCCTACATGCCTTTTAAAACTGACGTATAACAGGCCAGGTAACGCCATATCACTTGTGTGCCCAAATCTTTGGATAGGTGTATCTTATAGTTACACGGGTAAATGTTGACGAGCCTGTTACATGCATAGTGCATACCCTTACATGCCTTTTAAAAATGGCGTATAACAGGCCAGGTAACGCCATATCACTTGTGTGCCCAAATCTTTGGATAGGTGTATCTTATAGTTACACGGATAAATGTTGACGAGCCTGTTACATGCATAGTGCATACCCTTACATGCCTTTTAAAAATGGCGTATAACAGGCCAGGTAACGCCATATCACTTGTGTGCCCAAATCTTTGGATAGGTGTATCTTATAGTTACACGGATAAATGTTGACTGGCGTATAACATGCCAGATAACGCACACCATGTAATGGGCCTATTAGTGCCTGATAAGCTACGTGAACAGGCTTGTTATGTATTCGTTACGGACACGTATGGGCCAGTAATTTCAAAACTCCAAGATTTATTGGCAAATTTGTTTTTAATGTCAACATTAATATTCCTGGTGTCTTCTGTTTTATGATTGCGATCACTTCTTTGGCGGGTAACCTTAAGTTTTTTTGCTATGTAGATATGGGTATGTGAACGTATACGAAAAAAGATCACAAGTACAATATGGTATAATAGAGATTTGAATGATAATTACAGAAAGATTTTGGTAACAAATGGCATGTGCTGGGTATCAGATATATGTGACTCTAGTTGGAATGTCTTAACGAGAGATCAATTGCAAACCAATTTCCAACTTGGTATCATTTTTTAGATGACGAGAATTTAAAATTTATAGTTAAGAACAGATACGTGTATAAGCAACTGCTTCTAGCTAATACTAATTCCATTAATGCAATTCAGGCGAAATGGGCTACCCTTTAAAGAAACAGCCCTTACAGGTCCATTATTCTTTTACCGGTGAAGAGAATGTTGAATGACTCCAGCAACTCAGTAAGTTCATGACTAGTGTTGTAATTCATTTTATCCGGACAAAGGTTATGTTCATATACAATTAGCTAATTAGGGTATGTTACTCAAATCTATAGAAACGTGGGACGCTCCTTGGAAAGAAGCTTCATTTTGATATCTCAAATTATCCAGTATCTAGAAATATTCATATGACGTATGTGCTTCCTATGTAAAAGTGTCTATTAAGGTGGCCGTAAACGTTTCGTCCTCAGGGAAGCCTGTTTTGAGATATATGTATTGTGTTAATGAACCGGGTCTTACCCTCCTTATGGAAAAAAAACCCATAGCTCTACTCCACTCCTAAGTTCATAATTTGTGCAAAAGTTTCATTTGACAGGTATGAATAGACAGACAGGACTGACAGCATGCTTCAATGTTATGGTCATGTGACCCCAGTTAGCTGATAAGCCCCTCCCACCTGCTTATCAAAGCTGGGGCCCCTCTGAGCAAACAGAAAATGGATGTGTATTGGATTGGTAACTGATTGGTCTTTTCTTTGTATGCAGGTGTTGGTTAGAAAGGATGTGTGTTGGGTAAGGTGGGCCACTTTAACACCACAGACAATGATGTTTCAATCAATTCAAAAATAGTGTATTAGGGATTAGTCTTAATTAAAATATGGCTCCGGCTGTCTGAGAAAAACAGGAAACATCCCAGTTTTGGGGCTTCAGGTAAAAAATGTGTGTATTTGATGGGAAAACCTGGACTTTTGGGAGGATGTTGGGTCATTCTGTCTCAGACCACCAGTTGGAACAGACACTCTATGCTCTATGGATAACTAACAAAACTAAAATGCGACAGGGTTGCTCTAAATGAAATGTGAGGAGGCAACCCCCTTCCCATAGATAAAGACCCCCAAAATTAATTGTATAGTAATTATAAACTTGGTTTCATCTTCAAACACGAGTTTTTCTCAAACAATAATACAGCAATCATGATATAGTTACCCAAAGTACAATTACACCCATATAATTCAGCTATTAACTAATTGAAGCCTGGATTGTATTTTTCACAACAATTGTTGTCAATTTAGTTAGAGACACAAAGGAGATTGAAATTGCAGGTGTATAATTGGGTTTATTGATAGATTAGCACTGTGGCCTCAGTTCTGAGGAAATAGATACAGGTATGTGTGGTGTCATAATCCCCTCAGGACTCCCCATTCTAGAACAATGAGTGTGGTGTCACTCATAATCCCCTCAAGGATTATGGGAGTCAGGAAGCAATATCTAAAAATAAGATTTGCTATGGGTAGGAAGGTCACTTCCTCTAAGCATTTCAAGCGGTGTAGTAGTGCATGTGGACAATTTACTTTTATGGGATTCATTAGACAAAGGAATATATACTGTGTGAGACCTTAGGGAAAGTTGCCATTTCTGCTGCAAAATATGTACGGATTACTTATTCTGGATTATGTAACTTGGATCACTGGAGTAGGAGATACAGCAATAGAGGTTTGTGAAATTATCTTTCTTTCAAGGCCCAGAATCTAAAAGCCACCTTGTCAGAAAGCTATGCTTTGGAAGTTTAAATAGCTTCAGAATTGGCCCTGCAACATGTTTGTCTTAGATAAATGAAGCTAAAAACCCCATATAGAGCATTACAAGCTTTTATTTGCCAAATCAATATACTTGCAGTCAAAGAGTCTGCCAGCATAACACACTAGATAGCTGAAAATTGATTTTGATGGCACAGTTCTTTGAATTATTAAGAATTCAAGAGCTATAATGCATTACATTAGCATGCAAACAAGATGCCAGTCTACTAAGTAAGCGGGGCTTGGGTGATGTCATATGCCCATATATGGAAGGCTCTCCAAATCCAGTTGACAGGGATGTTAGGCAGTTGCAGAAATGTACTCATTTATACTTATTTTTGAGGTAATTGAGAAGAAGAAATGTTGACAGTTGTGCAATACAATGGAAGGTTACTTTATCTTTCCACTTGGACAAAAATAAATACATTAAAGTAGTAGCAAAAAGTTGCACAGTAACTTTAACTGTGAAAAACACAAAACTGCCATTTTCTCAGCTTAGTTTTCTATAGTTTTACTCTCACGGCTGACGTGAATTTAGACACAAATCTTAATTAATTAGCTTCAAACTTTGTATATAGATTCTAAAACATGTTCTCTAGAGATCTAGATGGGGATATTGCAATATCTTATATGTTTAACATTTTATAGTGAGTCAAAAATCAATAAACCAAAAAGGCATTTTTTTCCTAAATTGTTGTTACATACATGGCCATAACAAATGTTAGGGGCCATATTTTACAAAACCCCCGTCTAGATCACTGGAGAGAAAGTTTCTTTTCAACATATTAAAAAATCAGATTATTATCTTAGAGTTTGCTAGGGGTTTAGTGTACAGATAATGAGAAATCCGCCATTATTTGAGGGAAAGTCTGCTCTCCACCGGAAACGTTTACAGCCACCTTAAGTCCTACTATAGAGCCTAGAAAATGCAATAGGTTGATTGTGTTTCGCTCGATGATTTTGATTGAGAATGTACATGTACACTCGTATATCTTGTCTGCAAAATTTACCTGAAAGACATATAACTAATTTCGCAGGTAGTATGCTATTCCAATAAAGTGATTTGTGTTTGGATGCCATGGCCTTGTCCAGGGTGATTAATTGAGTTTCTTATTACTTTGGATAATTGTACATAGTGGTGTACCTATCTCTGCAAGATATCTTTAGGACTTCTCCATGCCATATCTTCAAATGTCCAAGGGTGCTTGTTTCTTGACACTGTCAGTAATTGATTCAATGTTGGTCACACTTGGGTGGTATTTTCGAGACAATTAATGTTTTGCAACTTAGAGATAGATCTCCAGAAGGTAATGATTTGTCTGGACGCATGCTTACTGGGTTAAATGACATCACGTTATGCATATAATTCCATTATTTCTTAGCCATGCCTTATCCTGGTGGGAGAAATGATCGTATCTAAGAGCAAACACTTACGCTCTAGTTGTTATCTCTTCCAGTGAAAATCGTTAAATAGACAAGTTATCGCCCACACCATTTGCAATAACATGTCCCTATATCACAGTAGGTCGTGGGTGCAGCTCAGACACCTTTGCTGAAAGGGTAGGAGTGATTTTTTTTAAATTACATAACGCCTACACGATATGTGGAATTTATGCTGTTAGATAGGTTAGTCTTTGAAAAGTATGTAAGACTTTGGTATCAATGTGTGTAGTGTAAAAGGACTTATTATCTATATATAAACTATTTTCTCATGTGCAACAGTGAGCCTGACATTCAACAGAAGCAATAAGTGAAAAATTCGGATGGTTAATTCAAGCTTGATTAAATGCTTTCAACATTAATGTCTCAAAAGGTTATTTTTGAAAATGAATTTCAAGATAATGTTTAGGTAGTGTTGAAATCAGTTTTAACTTCATTTGTTGAAAGAATGAAAGATACTATCATAGATAAAACTTGGTGACCATTTCACAGCCGTGTTGCTAATGGCTCTATATTTTTCGTTGTACAAATTAAATTTTAGATTTTGTGGTCCTTAAGCTACTCTAATCAAATATTCACTGGCTTCATTGTACATAGCAACCCCCAAAACCGTACAAGTGACGTTTTACATGCCACACATTAAATCTATGAATATGTCAAAATAGAAAATTGTCGAATCTTGTCGCCATTTTTAAAGTGGCTAACGTTCCCAAAATATTTCGCTATTAGTGGGTTGAACAGGTCGCTATACAATTGTGCTACAATGTGGTACTTTTTTATATAAAAGCCCCCGTTGGACTATTCATAAAGAGAAGGGAATTTCATCCTAGTTCTTGGCTTCTATCTCATCTAGATATATGACCTACCTTGTAGAAAGCGACGTCAAAACCAAATACATCCTAATCCCTCATCACCCAAAAAGCTTTTAGGTTTTATCAGTATTGGCTTAGAACTGTAGGGAAAAGTTTATGATTTAGTATTATTGAGGTAAATGTGATTATAGGGTTTGAGTGGAGGGACTGCTTACTGGATAAAAGCATTGCAAATTTGTGATAACTAGAGCTCTTTGCAAAAGTTGCATAAAAACAGGAAAATGGTAAAATTGAGTGCAGTAATTGGCTGTACAAAAGGACTCGGTAGTGGTCATATAACTTTATAGTTTCAATATGATTTACCTTCATTCATTTGCTTTGATTATATAAGTACAGGTATATGAATTAGATTTTTTAAATCAAGCCAGTATTAGAGGGGTCAGTATCTTTCCCTATCCTACAAAAATGACACTGCTAGATTTTGTCCTTCATAACTTCATTTTCACAGAAAAGAGATACATTTTTAACAATACTTTAATATGGAGGAGGGTTGAAATCAAAAGATGTTAAATACAAGTTACCCTTCCTTTTATCAAAGTTAAAATCAATGATATTTTTTCATTTACTCTTTGCTAATCTTCTGTTAATGACCTATTTGCTTTTATATTCATATTCCTCATTATTTTGATCTGGTGTACAGAATTAAGCAACACTTACTGCACATTTTCATGGTGAATGGCCTTTTAATGCAAAACATTGGATGGAGATTTTGTGTAGATTAAACATCGTAACTACCTAATCAGGATCATTATCTAGTCATTGGGAATATACTGTTTATGATTGTGTTGTTTATTTTACAACTGGCTTAATCCTTGCAATTAAGATTTTGTATAATATCTAGGTCACTTGGGCAATAAAAAAGGAAGTAACAACTCCAATTTATGTAAAGGGATATACAAAGGGTAATCAATCTTGTTTAATTGGCATTACACATCTAGATCTCTTAGGACACTGTTAAGTGTGCTGTTAAGTGTTGCTTTGCAATCAAATGACTTGGAGATTAGACACATTATAGCACATTTCACTTTTTAGAAAGCTATGACTTTTTCCACATGCAAGCCACGTGTTGTATTTTATTCTTTTCTTTGTGTCTCTCTTATTTGTTGTCTGTCTGAATGAGTGTTATATGGTTTGACAAACATTCAGTTTATAATATGCAATCTTTGATATATTGTATCATTTTGTAACCCCTGCACTGCCCTGATATGACCCCTGCCATACCTATGTTGATACTTTGTGACAATTTCTAACCTCTTCACTTATCTGCTTTGACAACTGCCATACCTAGGTTGATACTTTGTAGTAAGTTGTAACCCTATACCGCACTGCCCTGCACTGACCACTGCACCAGTTTTAAGGTCTGGATTTGTGTGACTTGTTGGGAAATGTTTTGACCCTCACTGACCACTGCTCTGCACCGCTCTGACCACCGCTCTGTTACTTTGTATCCACTTACCACTGCTCTGAGATACATTGTATTTCTAGGGTCACATGGTTACATTTGCTCTCGACTTTATCCTGTGTGACTTTTTTTATATATATAATTTGTTTTCCTGCAGTTCCAGTTGGTCTGCAGATATACTAAATTCATGTGCAAATTTAGATAAGGAAAGATATTCTCTGCCCAGTCCTCTTAATTTCGTTGATGGGTGCTTGAGAACTTATAACAATAAAATATCAAATATATACTGCATCATTTTCAATTTAATTTTTTTGGCAATGAAGGGAAAGTTATGAATAAGCAATACACAGTAATGTAATAATCCAGTACATGTACCTTTCGTATAGGAATATGTATGTCGATCAGACGGTCTGCAAAGGACAACTAAAATAAAAGCATAGAGGTCAATGCCTGTCTGGCATAAAGCAAAAACAAAACAACTACTTTCTTTGACATACAATCAGGATTTAATCACAAAGACATACAGAACACGAGTCGATCCCCACGTGGTAGCTTAACGCATAACAAAAACGTTGCACTTAGTACATTGCGGGCGACCAGGGGTTGCAGTAGATATGTACATATTTGGGCTGCAGGAGACATCTAAAGCCCGTCTCTTTTTCTCATCAAAGGGCCTGCGTGCGCCCCGGCGCTGCTGCAACAACTGGCTTGATTCCAGGTCTTTGAAGATCGCATTCACTAATAACCTATGAGCCACACTCAAAGGGTCTTCGACTTGGCCCAGATAGCCAGGCTGGTGATTGCAGTGCTAGGCTTAATGCAGCGCACGCGAAACCTTTGATGTCATGCAAGCAGACCACCCAGGTTTCTGAGGATATACATGTACAGCCAGTAAGATGGGACGAAAATCAATCCAGGTCCAGGAGAGACTATTTACTAATAAATAATATGAATCAAAAGTGACTCACACTTTTGCAAAGTTGTGTCTAGTCAGCAAAACTAAACTATGTCTATCCAACTCTACATGTATTTTGTGATTGCCAGACAGATTCAAAACTTCTGGAGAATGTACACTTAATTACTTACGTCTACTCACGTTGGACATTGACATTAAATCAAAAGAAATTAAGTTTGATTTAAAATCAAACCAAACATCAAATTTAGCCGAATAGTCAGAATATATGAATTGATATGAAATCAAACCAAACATAAAATGTAGTCGAATGGTCAGAATATTTGAAAATTAATAGTTAGCTAATAGTTGAATAGATGAGCATAATGTTTATCCCAAGACAATTTACAAAAAGCACTCTTGATATGTTGCATTAGTGTAATAAATAGTATTCCAAAACGGAACACACCACCAGTAAATTGGCATATATTTCTCCATTCTATTTCTCGCTATAGATGTGTTGAACACAATAGATGTTGTCTATAAATAGCGGTTGACACTCATAAACATCCTACAGTTTAGTACTAATTTATCTATTCAGGTAACCTTTCTTTGAAATTACTAGTCAATCGCCATTCTATCAACGATATATATATATATATATATATATATATATATATATATATATATATATATATATATATATATATATATATATATATATATATATATAAATATATATATATACTAGTATATATTTATATATATATATATATATATATATATATATATATATATATTTATATATGTATATATATATATATATATATATTTATATATATATATATATATATATATATATATATATATATATATATATATATATATATATATATATATATATTATACATATACATATATATATTTATATATATATGTATATATATATATATATATATATATATTTATATATATATATATATATATATATATATATATATATATATATATATATATATATATATATATATATATATATTTATATACATATACATATATATATATATATATATATATATATATATATATATATATATATATATATATATATATATATATATATATATATATATATATATATATATATATATATATATATATATATATATATATATATATATATATATATATATATATATATATATATATAT
>CAWWDR010000710.1:0-10000 GCA_963942565.1 Maea johnstoni | reverse complement strand
CTAGATATACAGTACAGACATTGAATTCCTGCACCAGTCGACCGGACGTCTGCCAGTGCTGGGTTGTGAAAACACCCACGGATAATATGTCAAAAAATAACCCAAGCATATTAATGTCCACGTAGCTTGCGTATCAAAATTACGTTCAGTTTTGAGGTCATCCATGCACCCGTGCTCAGGAAATTGATTGGCGTTCAGGCGTGCGGTCGTGTATTATGCACGGGCTGCACGCGCAGTTAGTGTATGAATTAAATTTCGACACTGTATATGTGTATGAGTATCACTGTCATTTCTTTTATCAAGATGAAAGCTTTGATCTCCTATGGTGAGTGAATCACCAGACCTTGTCACCTTTTCTTGAGGAAATGCGGAGAGCTACTCAAAGAATTGAATGTAAACCATCGCAAATACAACGAAATAAAATCAAATTCTCATAATGGTTCTTATAGGCCTCAGTTGACATGCCATCAAATAAACTAACAGAAGAAAATAAAAAGTTTACACAAAGAGCACATATTTGAGATTGATTTTATCTCCGAAGGCAAGTCTAGCCTCGTATCTCAGTAATCTTTCCCTTTCAAATTCCAAATTGATTCCCTTGATTAAAAGGCAATTTTATGATTTTTTTCCAGTGCTGCCAAAACAAAACCTCAACCTTTCCAATGCTAAGGCTACTTTCATCAAAAGAACAAGAACGCAAAGATTTTTGAAAACTGTCTAAAGCCTGTCGTGTTGGTACTCATTGGATTGCTTTCGCCGAGTACTCTCAAACTTTTAAATCATACTGCAACTCAAAAAAGCCTTGCATTGTATCGGTGTAATCTTTCAGGCGAGAGCATAACATTAGTCAAAATGTTCTACCTCGAAGGAATCTGCATGGTCGAAGCAGATAGCCTTGTCGTTTGCGACCAATTTAACACGGAAGGCCACAAGGGGCACGCCCTTCGTCCTCGTGGGCCGTCGTGGCCGTACCACAATAGAAAGCTGCTAGGTCAAGATTCGCGTCGACTGATCATTACTCATGTGTAATCTTTTGTTTTGATATCCATTCTTAGGGGCCAGTCAAGGACACCACCTAGTGGTGATTATTTTGGTGTACTAGACTATAACCTTAAGCCCTTTTGCGAAATACACCCCCCGGGTAAGAGCCATTGGTCCCTTTTACTGACTCCTAACTCCGTCACCACTGACTTAGACAAACTCTGCATGGACTAATAGCCAGCAGATCTCGCTGCGTCGCCTTGGTAAAACAGGTAGTCCGTGGGCTAGGAGGGGTTTCAGTGCACCCCCCAAGGATCCTACCAGAGCAGCGCTATTTTATGTATTTTGGGGTGCTCTTTAAGATTAAGCATGTTAACATTGAATCTTTTGGGATCAACACCCCGTTTTGGGGCATTTTCACTCAAAAATTACCAAAAACGTGTGATTTTGGGGATTCCTTCATAAAATGTTTATGTTAGACAGCAGAGGCACCAACCTTTACGCAAATATACTTCATACATTGCTTGTCAATGCTACATTAAATACAGTACAGATAGTGACCCCTTGTAAATAGAACTGAATTATTAAAAAAAAATGGCGAAAATTGCAGGTTTTTCTCATTTTCCTGACATTTACGGCACTCCTGTACACCCAGCATACCATGCAACCCCATTTTCTTTCATCTGAAAACTGCCTTAGTATGTTTAGAGGATGATAGAACCTGTAAAAAGTTAAACTTTAGAAAGCTTCCCGTTTTGGGGCATTTTCACTCAAAAATGACTAAAAACGTGTTATTTTAGGGATTCCTTTATAAATTCTTTATGGTAGACAGCAGACGCACCAAACTTTACACAAATATACACTGCTTGTCAATACATTGCTTGTCAATATCAAATGAGATACAGTACTGATAGTGACTCCTAGTGGCCATTAATTGAGCTGGAATGTTTAAAAATGGCACAAATCGCAGTTTTTCTCATTTTCTTGACACTTATGGCACCCCTGTACACCCAGCATACCCTGCAACCCCATTATTTTTCATCTGAATACTGCCTTAGCATGTTTAAAGTATAATAGAACCTGTAAACAGTTTTATTTTAGAAAGCTTCCCATACTACTTGGCTCACAAGACAAAAACATGGAAAAATTTTCAGATAGGGAAAATCTCATGGCGTTGCTTGTTGCAGTTTGATACCATTCAAATATGAGAGAAAAACTTCACACAAATATGATACTGGCAATACCACCAATGCAGAAACTAGAACCTTTATGAAATTGGCCTCCAGGTGGTCATATAAGGAATTTACACATTATAAAATAGCTAAAACGGAGAGGCTTAGAACCGTGTATTGGGTACGTTCAGCATGCTTCATAACCTCACCCTTTTCTGCGCTGAATATTGGCTCAAGTAATGCCAAACATTAAAGAATTTGGTAACGATGACATTCAGGGATATCTTAGCAACTGTTTTGAAGAAAGAGATGTCAGTAAGCTACATAAATAAAAACTAATAGACCACATTCAGCTCTGCGCTAACAGTGAAATCAGCGGTCAAAGCTACTAATAAAAAGGGTAGTAAGCTACTTGCACAGCTCCTAGCAGGTAAGATGAGGGGGCACCAGGCCCACTACAAGGAACTGTGCGACCATGATGGCTAAAAAGTGCAGGCATTACACTTGCTGTGGTCCCTGCATTGACTGCGGATCCAATTGCAGTCACTGCGGTAAACCCCAGGGGCCGTGGGCACTTCTGCACAGATGCATACAAAATCTCGAAAACCCTTCAACAAGCTTTTGGGGAAGCCCACCACATTGGGGACTGGGCCCACCTGTCTGTGGACCCTTTCAGGGTAGACGCTCAATGATCTGTTTGGGGTAGGGTTTGACCTGATGGAAGACATGGACGAGGACATCCCGTGCAGGAAATCATGGGGAGGCAGTTCGAGCACGCCAACTCCCTTGGTAGCCAACCAAGCAGGAGGGCGAGCATGCCTTCCTCCTCTTCTGGGGAAGCGTTTAGAACTCCACACCCAAGCATAGAAAGAGGGCTACCCCGCAGCATAGGGATCCACCTGCCACTAAGCCTGCTCCTCAGGTTGCCATCTTTTACATCTAGTCATTGATCGCAGCCCTGGGTGAAGCGATCCCCCCAACCTCAACCTCCCCGGCCTAAAGAGGCCCCGACAGATTTGGCTTTAAATCTACTGGCTATCCCCTGATGGCCCGGATTCTCCACCCATTGAGGAGATCTTGATTTTCGCTACATCCATTTTGCGGAGCATGGTAGCACCCGTTACCTAAGATAGGTGCCCAGTAGCAAAAGCGGTCACCAAGGTGTATGATATTATGCTATTCTAAATGTAATATTCCAAAACAAAGCCAGTGGCCTCCTCTGGATATATACATTCACACTAAACCTGAGACAGCCGTTGAGGTGCTGCCATCTCAATTAAATGCAGTAACTAAAGATACCAAACAGATTTCAGTGATGACAATATTGAGAGTATGTACCCAATTCTCATGAACAACACCATAAATGTAACCAGTTTTGCTGCTTTTTTTAATATGTAAGTTGCTCAAAGATCACCTGGGGGCAAATTTCATCAAGGTTTTAGTTTTAACATTGATGTTATTGCAAGAAGCATATATGTTTGAAGTTTCAATCTCATATGTGAATGGTATCAAATTGCTTTAAACCTCGCTGTGAGATTTGCCTAATCTGACTGTTTTTGCATGATTTGCTACCATGGAAAGCTTTCCTAAATAAAACTGTAAACAGGTTCTTTTATACTCTAAACATACCAAGGCAGTTTTCAGATGAAAAATAATGGGGTTGTTGGGGTTTACAGGGGTGCCTTAAACGTCAGGAAAATGAGAAAAACTGCGATTTTTGCCATTTTGAAAGATTTCACTATCAGAACTATATCTGATGTAACAAATACAACCAATGTATGAAGTATATTTGTGTTATGTTTGTTACATGTGCTGTCTAACATAAAGATTTTATGAAGGAATCCCAAAAATGAGAAGAACTGCGATTTTTGCCATTTCGAAAGATTTCAGTTCCATTTATAGCCACTAGGGGTCACTATCAGAACTATATCTGATGTAACAATGGCAACCAATGTATGAAGTATATTTGTGTAAAGTTTGTTACATCTGCTGTCTTAAATAGACTAATTAAAGAACTTGAGGAATTAGATCATCTATTCCTCCTAAATATGACAGATAACATTATAGAAAATGAAATAAATGAAAAAAATAGGGAATTGGAAGAATTAAGAGACATAAAACTTGCTTGATCGAGAAGTCAGATGTTTGCTCAAGAAGAGAAACCAAATAAAATGTGCTGAAACTTAGAAAACAATAATTACATATCAAAAAATATAAAAGAATCAATTACTGCAGATAATATAAAACTAAATAATACAAATAAGATACTTAAAGAATTGAGGAAGTTTTATAAAGAGCTTTATTCATGGAAAGAAATAGCAGACATTAAAACTTCAATTTTTCAGGATTATTATCATGGATTACCTAAAATATCAGATGAGGAAAGTTCCAAATTAGATTCTATAATAAACGTGAATGAGTTACAGAGACAAGTATTCAGCACTCAAAATAACAAAAGTCCAGGTCCAGATGGTTTTACTAATGAGTTTTTTAAGATTTTCTTGGATCAAATAAAATTGCTCTTGTTAGAATTAATGAATAAATTCCGCTAGAAAAAAAATACTCCAGCTAGTTTCCTGTTAGGAATTATTACATGTATACCAAAGGGAAATAAAGCTTGGAATAGATTAAAAAATTGGAGACCCATTACTTTATTAAATTCAATATACAAATTCTATTCAGGAATATGGGCCAACAGAATTAAACAGTTTTTTACTTAACTAATTGGTGAAAGTCAAAAAGGGTTTGTCCAGAATAAGTTCATTGGGGAAAATAGAGTTTTAACTTTAGATATTTTACATGAGACAAAATTAGTGGGAGATGATGGGTTAATGATTGTGATTGATTTTGAAAAAGCTTTTGATTCAATATCTTGGGAAAATAATTCTAAAACTTTGAAACAATTTAACTCTAGCAAAAATTTGATAGCAATAATAAAAAGTTTACAAAAAAATTCAAAATCCAAAATTTTACAAAATGGCCATTTATCAGAAACGATACTGTTGGGAAGGGGATGTAGACAAGGGAACCCCATCTCCCCGTACCTCTTTTTACATCATTAGGAATAAATTTTAATATTCTTGAACTAAAAAACATTACCGAATTAAACTTAGAACCAAAAATTTTGGAAACGGAAAAATTAAACTCAATTTGGAGATGTAGGAATTTGACTTTAATAGGAAAAATAACAATTATCAAAACTTTAATGATCTCCAAAATTGTTCACATCCTACTGTCCCTCCCCAAGCCAAGTGAGGAATCTTTTAAAAGAATTGAAAATGTTTTTCGTAAATTTTTATGGTATGAAAAACCTCCAAAGTTTAAAATACCAACTCTAGAGAATTTGACTGCTGATGGAGGCCTACAATTCCCTGACATAAGGGAAATAGATATGGTCATGAAAGCATCTTGGATCAAAAGGGTTTATACGGCTGATGGTGGATGGTCGGCAACTCCAATTGCCTATGGTTTAGATGAAATTTATGACTATGGTGATATTTTCCTACAAAAAAGTTGGGTATACTAAATGTATTTTGGAAAAATGTACTTCAATCTGTTCAATATATTTACATGCATTCAAATATTAGGGGGTTGGAACATTTGTTGTCTATGCCATTGTGGTACAACACTAAAATTATTAATGAAATACATCAGATTTGGGTGGACAAGGGTTATTGACAGTTGGTGATTTAATAGATGCTGATGGTGATATATTTACGAAGGAATACATAAGAGGTGGCCTTGGTTTAAGGTGAGATTTTTTATTGTATAACGGATTAAAGTTGAGAAAACAACGAATTGTGGGTAACAACCGAATTTCACCGGAAGATAATATCAGACCAAGACTTCCCTTCATATTGTATATTGCCGAAGTTAGTTCCAAATAAGGAAACAAGAATACATATTTTAACGCATCAAATACAGGCAACAATGTACTAAATGATCTACAAACCAAATGGTAAGAAAAATAAAATGATGAAATCAGGATGGATATTTTGTCTAAGTTTTTCAGGAATGCCAAAAAGTATTCTCCTTCTGTCTATCAGCACTTTTTACAATACAAGTTATTACACAGGAGAATAGTAGATAATACATTAATATTCAGAATGGGTATATCTACTACACCAAACTGTCTATTCTGTGATGATCCTGAAACCCTTGAACACATTTATGTAGAATGTCCAAACGCAGTGAGCTTGTGGCATGACTCCGAAAACTGGGTTAAGGGTTTAAATTACCCACACTTCAAAATATGCGAAAATGAGAAGATTTTCAGGGGAAAACGCAATGACCATTTAAAACATATTATCATTGTTAGTATTAAAGATGTAATTTATCAAAAAAGAAAATCAGGTGATAATATGCATCTAGCAGATGTAAAGAGACAAGTTTTAAAAAATCTGCACATTTCCTAAACACAAGAGTTGCTGAGACATGACAACTCCAATTTCGATGAAGATTGGAGAACTATTATAGATTGTCTTAGAATAGATCCATCCACTCGCAATAGCTGGTACCGGATATAACAATATCATTGTGGACATTCATAAGTTTCTCAAACGCCTCCACTTGGTGTGATTAATTGAAAAATTGATTGTGGACATTCAAAATTTCCTTCATATGCCTCCATTGTCTTCATTTTCTTTCATATTCTTGCATATACCTTATTTGTATAATTTAAATTAATGGATAATTCTTTATTTTTATTTTTGATGAATGCCTATGGAGAATAAAAACCATGTTGCACATGTGTGCACTTTGAAATTGTAAAAAAGGCAGTTTTCCGATGACAGAAAATGAGGTTGCATGGTATGCTGGGAGTACATGGGTGCCGTAAGTGTCAGGGAAATGAAAAAAACCCTGCAATTTTTGCCATTTTGAAAGATTTCAGTTCTATTTACGGCCACTAGGGGTCACTATCTGTACTGCATTTGATGTAGCATTGACAGGCAGTGTATGAGGTGTATTTTTGTAAAGTCTGGTGCCTCTGCTATCTAACATAAACATTTTATGAAGGAATCTCCAAAATCACATGTTTTAAGTCGTTTTTGAGTGAAAATGCCCCAAAGCGGGGTGTTGATCCCAAAAGATTCAATGTTAGCATGCTTAATCTTAAAAAGCACCCGAGAATACATAAAATTGTGCTGATCAACAAATATAGTCAAGTCAGTTGTAAGAGGAATATAGCCAGTTTTCATCAATGTTTAGTACAAACCTTAAATTCCTGCACCATGCAGTCAACCAGACGTCTGCTAGTTCGGGTGAGCGGTTGTGTATTTTGCCTGGGCTGCCCAGGCATTTAGTGCAGGAATTAAATGTTGGTACTGTAGGCCTCATGATATTTAGCACTGGTTGGTGTTTTTGCAGTTGTCAGCTTGGTTATCATTTGGTACATCCTCAGTCTTCATGAGAGAAGCAATCTCCTCCAGTTCAACATTAATTGGTTCATCTTCGTATGCTGTTTTCTCCAAATCGACAGGCTCTTCTTCACCTTCTTTCTCCACTGGTCGCTTTGAACAACTGAAACTAAAATGCAATAAAATTTTAATGCTTGAAACTTTAAAACGTAAGCAATTGGTGAGCATGCATTTATGAAACACCCCTTGGGAGATTGAAAATAGATTTGATATATTAGAGGCCAAGATATGAATGAAATCAAAAGCAGATAACACCATAAATGTTTTATTCATTTTGATATTTGTTCAAACATGTTCATTTAATCCACAGTGATGCACATGAGTTTATAAAACGAATATACAGCAGAAAAACGCATTACCAAATACTCTTGTCAAGGAGAACTATTAAAAACTGAATTTGGTCATTGCTATTGCTGTGAGCATGTAAAATTAGTGTCTAAAAAACTGATAGCATTAAAGGCTAAGCAGCTGAGAATAGAATTCAAATTTAAGATGCTTGTTCTGACTATGCATGCACATCTATGTATTGAATGAATGAATGAATAAGTGTTTGAAGGCACATCGACACACAAAGCTAATTTAATTAGTGCCATAAGATATTAGCAAAAAGAGGTCCTTAGTTGTGGAAGAACAATGACAATGCATGATTATTCTAGGTGAAAGGAGAAAAAAGAGGGAGAGTAAGAGCAGAGCCTTCGGATCCAAAGAGGACCAAGGGATATTTTAGATGCAGGGTATCCATAGACATATCCACACAACCCCATTCTTTTATAAGGCGACAGGATAGAGCTGTATAGAAGATGCTGGTAATACGGGAAAGGTTTGGAAGTTGAATTTTGACTTTTGTGTCATCGTCATTTTCTCTGCCATATTGTGGCTAAATTGTGACGAGCCAGTAGTAAATGGAGGAGGAGACCAGAGTACTGTACATTTGGAAAAGTTTGCGTTAGTTTAATCTTTGTGTTTTTAGCGTTAAGCCTCGGACGCAAAATTAAAATTCGCAATGATTATTGCTGCCACTTTAAGTGTATAGTTGGCACTCCATGTTGCGGCCAATTTGCAAAGTTAAAAAACGGAAAAATCTATTTTCTGTAAATTCGCAAAATTAACTCAATACACAATCTTTTGTGAATCTGCACTACCTGATGAAAGTCACTGGCAATATACCACATGCCCGGCTGGGATTCAAACCTGGGCAGCAGTGAGAGACAGCTGGCATTCAGAAGCAACACCTGAGACCACCTAGCCATCAGGGCATGCCAGAAACTTATTATAATGGAGTAGTTAGGATTTGGACTCTAGGAATGAATGAATGAGTATCTCTAGAAAGTATCGTCTGTTATTTTCATACTTTTGAAAATAACTTGGGAATAAAGCAAAAAATGCTTTTGTTAGAAAAACATCTCCAAAATCGTCAGGCCTGTTTTGGTCGCTATGAGCATTAATGGGTTAAAGACACATCAGCACACAAATGCTATTTAGTGCCATACGATTTGTGTAAAATAAAGCTTCTATGCAGTTGTCAAAATCAACAACAAAGCAATAAATAGATAAAATCACTCACAAATCAATGAACAGTTTCAAAGTATAAGTTGCACATGCTAGGTTGTTTCAAAAGAAACTATAAATTATCAAAATGTTTCACAATGGGTAAAATAGACCCATTTCATTTAATCTACTCACATGTTTCAGAGAGGAATTCTCTCACTGTTTTAATGTTTTACAATCGGTAAAACTGACCAATTTCATTTAATCTACTCACATGTTTGACAGAGGAATTCTCTCACTGTCTTCGATATTGGTAGGCATAATTGTGCCTTTAGTCTCAGGCAGCAACAGGGCAAGAAAACCACCAGTGAAAGCAAAAAATCCAAACAGCAACATCGGCAGAAATAGTCCATACTCCATCTAAAAGAATAGGAATAAAAGACATAAATGCACACATGTGATAGTTAGGTATTGTGCAAATATGTCATCATTTAGGTATGTCAATGTATATTTGTCCTCAGTCAATTTGGAACAAAGCTACAGTGCCGATATTTAATTCTTGCACTTAATGCCAGGCAGCCCGAGCATAATACACGACCAGAAGCCTCACTCAGATTGCCACCTAGTTTTCTGCGCATGGATGCATTGATGACCTCACCTCTGAACGTAGCTTTGATCTACAAGCTACTTGGGTCATTGATGAGTTTGGCTTATTTTTTGACATGTTATCCATGGGTGTTTGTACAACCAGGCATTTGTAGACGTCCAGTCGACTGGTGCAGGAATAACTTATCGGTACTGTATATGTAACGGACAGAGTTTGTGTTTTGGGGATATAGATATTTTTGTATGTCACAGGCGGTCAGAGGATTTCAAGGGTCACTCCGAGTTAGAATTTTTGAATATAGGTGACATTACAGGGGTCAAGTTGCATCTTTTGCT
>CAWWDR010000709.1:0-10000 GCA_963942565.1 Maea johnstoni | reverse complement strand
GCTGAGAGACTAAGGAAAAGGACTGGCCTTACTGTTCATAAAAAAATATACAGAGCTGAGAAGTTCAAGTATTATTCTTTACTACTAGACAGCAAAGTAACCTACTTGAATGAAAGGATCACAAAATGCTGTAATGACTCTAAAGCTACTTCAAAAAATATAGACGACCTTCTTTCTCAACACAAAAAGACAAAATTCCCAGCATATTGTTCTGCTCTAGACCTCGCAATTAAATTTGCAATATTTTTCAAAGGAAAAACTGACAAGGTCAGAGATGAGCTACCTGATTGCTCTGACATCGACCAGGATAAGCCTACGTCAAACTTAGTTTTCTTCAAACCGCGAAACAGGAGGTGTGGAAGATCATATGCAAATATACTTCAAACAGTTGTACATTGGAAGCACAGACATCATTAATGCTTCAACGAGGTCAATTCATGTACCTACATTTATGAAATCAGCATTTATGAAATCGCTACATGACATATAAAGATCGACTTGAACATCTTCAATCTGCATATAAACCCAGTCAAAACACAGACACAGCACTGGTGAGGATACAGAATGACAGCTTTACAATCATTGACCAGCATGGAAAAGTTATACTTATCTTGCTTGACATAAGTGCAACATTTGCTAACATTGACCATGATGTGCTGTTTTCTAACATGGAAAGCATTCTGGATATTACAAGGCCAGCCCTTGAATGGTTCCCTTCTTATCTTTGTGACCGCACTGCTCAAGTTTAGATAGATAGTGTTAGGGCCCTCTGCTCTTCTTGATTTACCTCCTACATTAAGAAATACTGATAAGAAAGCATGGTCTAAAACGCCATGCTAATGCGTATGATACACAACTCTACATCTCAATCAACCCTAACAATCAGCGTGCAGGCGATATAGGGCTAGCCAAGTTGGAAAACTGCCTCAACAACATCTCTTCACGGATGTCTCAAAATACACTGAAATTGAATGCAGACAAGATAGAGATTCTGGTCATGGGCAACCCACAAATGCGGGCAAAGTGCCTAGTATTACCGTGAATTGTGTAATACTACCAGTTCGTCATCGACTAGTTGTTAATGTAGGTGCTGTTTTTGATCCCAACATGAATATGTCTGCATATATATCAAAAGTTATGAAGTCTGCAAATTACCACCTTGGAAAGAAAAAGAAAAAGAAAATTCAAAACTGATACAACCAAGAGTGCCATTTTCTCACTAGTGACATCACGCCTTGACTATTACAATGGGCCTCTCTCTGGAATCACTGATGAGCTACTATGCAGGCACCAGAAAGTCCAAAACAATGCCACCAGAGTGTTAAGTGGCTCTAAAGAGTATGATCACATTACACCAGTTCTAAAAGATCTTCCGTGGCTGACCATCAGCAAAAGGATCGAGTTCAAGTTTCTGCTTTTCACTTCCAAATGATGTGCCCCTCTATACTTGAGGTTAGTTAAACAAGCCAATACAAGGACCCCGGGGGGGGGGGGGGGCACTTGGGTATTTAGGGGGGTGCTTACATTCGTTTTTAAAATTATAAAATACCCCTAAACCACTTATTTCTGGCCAAAAAAGCACCCTTATTTTAATAAAATGCTGATATTTTCCGCTAAATAAACACCCCTTCTTTTATCAAAACACTGACATTGGATGAACGGGAACACATATTTCAACTTGAAATTGTATAATCCTCTGCGTGTTTAGCGGCAGCAAGTGGCGGCAGCAAACTCGGAAGCCCAGTCACTTCGGGAGTCACTCGGCGTCAGAGCCGCGTATATTTCGTGGATTGTAAGGGGATTTTGACCCCCATACTTCGTACCTGGGTACAAAAAAGTAGCCTTCTTTTACAAAATCGCGGACATGCGGAGGTCTTAAAAAAAGACCCCTTCTTCCGCAAAATACGTAACGAAGGTGCGGCCCCCCTCTGTTCCCGAATGCCCTCCCCGGGACAAGGACTTAGATTAAACACTGAGATATTATTACATATACCACACACTAATCCGAAAAAGGTTTGGTGACAAAGCCTTCTGTGCCTATGCACCACACCTTTTGAACGAGCTCCCCAGCAATGTCAAGGATGCTGGTATTGTGCAAAACTTCGAGGCACAGCAGGAAACATTGCTGTTTTGAAAGAAATTTATTTAACTATAGGGACTATAAACATTTTTCCACTGACTTTTCTTGAAAGCGCTTTTGAACATCATAGGCGGAAAGGCCACTACATCAAATATCATTTATCATTATTATTATTATTACTACTATTATTATTATTATTATTAGTAGTAGTAGTAGTAGTAGTAGTAGTAGTAGTAGTAGTAGTAGTAGTAGTAGTAGTAGTAGTAGTAGCAGCAGCAGCAGCAGCAGCAGCAGCTGTTGTTGTTGTTGTAGTAGTAGTAGTAGTAGTAGTAGTAGTAGTAGTAGTAGTAGTAGTTTTAGTAGTAGTAGTAGTAGCAGTAGTAGTAGTAGTAGTAGTAGTAGTTGTTGTTGTAGTAGTAGTAGTAGTAGTAGTAGTAGTAGTAGTAGTAGTAGTGGTAGTAGTAGCAGCAGCAGCAGCAGCAGCAGCAGTAGTAGTAGTATGTTAACTAAAGGTTTCACCTTTATTTATACCAATTTAATTGATACAGTATTTCTGCACATATATTGTTTATTCTCTTCATGTGTATATCCAGTGTATAATATGAATACTTTCTTTGGTAGGATTTCCCTGGTAATTTCGATGCAAGCACGATTCTTCGATATGGGCTTAGCCCTAAAATTCACACTCGACATATCCGGGTTTATCCAACAGCTTTCAGCTACACGCCAGCCGATAATTCGTATTATGCTGCTGCTCAATTAGAGTTTGCGGGTTGTCCATCAGGTAAGAATTATCTTTACCCATGTACCCATACAAAAAGCTTCATTCATGAAAAATTTGTTGCATGAACATTTTGTTCAAGAAAATTTCATTTTCATGCGTGAAAATGAAATTTCCTTGCATAAAAATGATAATTCCATGCATGAATATGATAGTTTCTTGCATAAAAATGAATCGTTTGCTCAAAGTCGTTGAGGATTCCATGTATGAATTTGTGTACAGCCCAATTACCCATAAATGTTTCTGTGATGAGAAAATAATCCCAGGGGCAAAATCCTCATTTTCATGCATGTACATGCCACTTCTTATTTAAAAGAAAAGTCTTGGAAGAAGATTTAACTTCTCGTAAGGTCCTAACTATCCAATGTATGTTGAAATCAACAATGTAGGATGGATGACATTTTTTATAGGGGTCACTTACTTTAAGACCCATTGTTATCACGCACCTTTTAATTTCACGCATTTCAAACTAAGTGATGATAACGCATAGATTACTGGCGCTGATACACTTTCAAAGTGGCATACCAGTTCCCAATCTAGATGTGATACAATTAACGCGTGTAATTATATGGCCGTGACTAGATTCACACGGCAGTTGCGTGAATGAAAATTTGTGTGGTAATAAAGGGTTTTACAGTACTTACATTTACCAAAATCTTGCATGATTCCGGAAATTGGTACATAATACTAGTGCACATATAGTCAACATGAAGCACAAAGCGACTACCACTTTTAACAATCCTATATACCCCTATTAGAGAAAAAACATATTCAAAATGTATACCTCTATGCCTACAGCATAGAGATAAAGGAGTTATAAGTCATACATACTATTGATGCGGTCGTTGGATCTGATGTTGCTTGAGCTATGCCTAATCTACTTCATGCTACAGGGGTGACGTCCCTGTGTGGTGGTGTGGGACAATACCTAGATCTACCATAACCGCTATTCTGTCCTTCCTTTATTTTGGAGGAGCTGGGGCTTTGATTTTGTGTAGGCTGTTATTGCTGTCGAATTGATAAATATCCATGTCAACAGCACCATTTATAATGATTGTCCCCGTTGTTGGGGCAATCATCTACCTTCTCGTTTGCCCGATCTCCCCTTTGAGGTGTGGGAATGGTCACATTCTTGTTGTTCAATTGGTGAGCTCTCTCTTCATCCTGGACAGGTTGCGAACTGTGATGTAAGATGTGAGTCTGGCATTGTTGGTGCTCTATTTGATGGTCATACAGAAGAGTCTTGCCTCAGCTCTATTTAGGTTGTTAGTATCGTCTCTTATGGGGACTAGACCATTTGCCACTTGATTCTTGCCTGCTGTGCTGCTGATTCACTGCTGGTTCAAAGTGCTCGGGCAGTGGCCCTTGTGAGTTCCAAAGCATGTCTCCTTTCGTTGTCGGCCAACAAGGCTGCTATAGAGCAAACTTAATTGGGAAAGGATGCCATGTTGCAGGCACACTCTGGTGGTTAACCATTGTCAGCCATCTCTTCTAGAGCGTTGGCATATTCTTGGGCTTTGGCCTATGCACAATTGCATCCTCTTTTGTAGAACGGCACAGAGTTGTGATTCATTGGTAGATGTATACTGTTCATCGTGAAAACTAACGGAACGAGAGGTATTAGTTCGGTTGGTATCATTACCATAAGGTAGTAGTTGACTATCCAGAGTCGTCTGCTGGGGTTGTTGTATCAACTACGGTACGGATGAATGAAGAATTGGTTGTGACATCTGTCGACAGTTTGCTATTGTAGGGATTATTGCTGGCGGACATGGCACCAGTGACATTTTGAGGATCATTTGTTACATCATTGTTGGCTTGACAATGACCTACTTTAGTTGTTACCGCTGTGGGTTGTGGAACTGGATATGACTGTGAGTTGATCGCATTGTCCTCACTATAGCTTTTGATGCTTGCATGTGTGAATTCAAGTACAAGTGAAGTGAAGTACAATCTAGTCTTCGGTCTAGCCCCTGATGCGGTAGTTAACATTTGCATTATTGCGTACTAGGTGCTGTTTAGAGGTAGCGGTGGTTGTATGTTGGCCACGAGAAGTGAAATTGGAACGTGTTGTGAGACCCCTAGTGTTGTTAGTGTCAGTATCTAGAGCCTGAGTGGGCGTTAAATCGGCATGAATATCATAATTGAAGTAACCAGATGTGATGAATTGGTCACATTGATTTCTAACTTTCGAATTATCAATCTGCGTTTCTTTAGCATTGGCGAACAATGTGTTACTTGAAGCAGGTGTAGATTCGACTATAACTTTTGATAGATCGATAGATCATAAACCTTGTATGATATTCTTTTACTATGTACAATGTAACCATTTGCTATGATTAATATAAAGCGTTATCATTACAGACATATCAGAACCCACCAATTGTCCTAACACGCCATTAACCAGTGCCAAACGCGTAAGCATCGGATATACTGGCAACACAGCAACAGGTTGCTTTGGACTGGGAGGCTGTTGGGATGACAGTTGCTCCTCCTGTATCAAGTGCTATAATGGTAATCAAAGCACATTTTATCTTATATGTCACAATATGACAGGAAGGGTGACGATAGATAACTTTTCAAAATCCAAAATGCGTATCATTAGGTTCTTTTGTCAAGTGATATCCGCAGCTGACTTTCAAAGTATTCTGTCTTACAACATTTTCTATGGTACCATCTTTGTCATTTCATTTTAAAGACTTGTAAATATATCTACATATTTATTGCCTGTGTATTCTCAACCAGATCAGTACTTTAATTGGCCATCAATCATAGTTCATATAGCCACCCATTTCACTTTCTTGTGCACATAACAATATCAATTATTAAGTGTTTCCTTAATAATAACGCAATGATTGTTTCGGAACTTCAAGCTATTAGATGTTCCTTTTTTCTCATAGTACCATTTAATTATCACAATGATTAATGGTTCAGCATTAATCTCTGGCTTAATATAGGTTACAGTGCCGATATCATATTCCTGCACTATCTATGTGGGAAGCCCGAGCAGAATACACAACCGCACGCCCGATTGCCACCCAGCTTCCTTGGCATGGATGCATGAATGACGTCATAACTGAAAGTTGCTTCGATTCCCAAGTTCCTTGGGTCATTGATGCGCTTGGCTTATATTTTTGACATGTTGTTCATGGGTGTGTGTACAACCAGGCAGTGGCAGACATCCTGTCGACTGGTGCAGGAATTAAAATATGTACTGTAGTAATTTTATGTTAGTGTATAATGGCTCCCTAATAACAATGTTCATTTTGTTTTCTCCTAGCATCTAGGAATGCCACCGTGGTTCCACCAGAGGTTCAACCTACAGTATTGCTCAATGCATCTTCATCTATGCCGGGGTGTCCAGCTAGTCTCGCGAGGATATCAAGCACTGCTCAAGCGCCATCTGATGGTTGTGGCGCTTGGTGTGCCGGCAGCAATAGCACAGATGCTTCGCATTGGATAATGGTGCAATTTGAGGAATACAACCACGTCGTTGGAGTGGTTAATCAAGGAATAAAGGGATCCCGTGTCGAAAACTTTTCCCTATCGTATTCAGTTGACGCAACTAGCTGGCAAAACTACGAATATGGTGGTTCATTAAAGGTAGAGTTTACTTCAAATATTCTAGTTGCTCTTATAAAATCCGGAAAAATGTGTTATTTAGTATAATAGATTAACTTGTTATTGTGTATTATTTCAATAAGAAGATATATAACTTTTTTGCATGAGCGAGATCTTTGACCTTGAGCTTTGGTATGCCTAAATATATATAAATACATATATATATATATATATATATATATATATATATATATATATATATATATATATATATATATATATATATATATATATATATATATATATATATATATAGTGTCAAACCAGGGATTTAGTCAAATCCCTAAAACTTTCAGGGAATCTGTCAAATTCTTGTTTCACTCACGGATTTGGTCCCTAAATGTGTATATATATATATATATATATATATATATATATATATATATATATATATATATATATATATATATATATATATATATATATATATATATATATATACATTTATAAATATATATATATATATATATATATATATATATATATATATATATATATATATATATATATATATATATATATATATATATGTATGTATGTATGTATGTATGTATGTATGTATATATATATATATATATATATATATATATATATATATATATATATATATATATATATATATATATATATATATATATATGTATATATGTATATGTATATATATATATATATATATATATATATATATATATATATATATATATATATATATATATATATATATATATATATAGAATATATATACATATATTTAATATATATATATATATATATATATTTATATAGATAGATAGATAGATAGATACATATTTATATATATATAGATATATAGATATTTCTTATATATATATAAGTTTTAATGATAACAATAACGATTTTTCTCACTTTGCCTCTTAGCATTTTGAAGATACCGGAAGCAGCGAGGACATAGTGACTCATACTATTCAGGAACCCTTCATCGCTATCTATGTGAAAATTCATCCCATACAATGGTCTGGAAGCTTATGTATGAAATTGAATGTCCTTCACAGAAAAGCAAAAGGTGGGTGTGCGATATAATTTTTTTTAAATAAGTCAAGCATCCAGGCAACAAATTATACTAAGACACAATAGTTGCAATAGTGTTTGACAGTGAACATGCATCCGTTGTGTCTGTTTCCTAGCGGTTTGGAGCTCAATGGGTTACTAATTTGAAAATGCATCATGGACAAGCACATTCAACTTTATGCATTTGTGATGCAACTTCGCCCTCTTTCCTCATGTGAGCCAGGATTTATTATCACTTAATCACAGTCTATTATGTAATGCGGTGCTATAAGGCATTTAGGCTTATGCATCTCATCCTTATTCATGCAACAGCATCATTTAGAAATATAAAAACCAAAAACATGTTTTACTTTCATGTGATAGAGATTTGGAAGTAGCTGCATTGCGAACATGATTGGCCATGCATTCCCATAAAGTGGAAAGTGTTCATTCGCACAATTACATTGTATACGGCCATTAAACAAAGTCATCGGATCAATTGTAATTTTCTTCTTTATGTCCATAGTCAGAAGGCTTAGCTTAGAATGTTATACGAAGGAAGGATGGAATTGGCTTTGACGTCGCTTTCAACAGCTTAGGTCATAATGCGACGAGATAGAAGCCCGTAACCAGGAAGAATTTCACTTCTCTTAACAAATGGTTCCAATAGGTGTTTCAATTGCGGAAGAACCAAAGGAAGTTCCCACAATGCCATGCATATACATTGATAGAGTGACCAGGCCAACCAGTTTATGGCTCGCACCTGCTAACTCTCGCTTGGGAGCCAGGCATCATAACCTCTAGGTCATGGCATATCCTCTCAATGTTTTGCGAACCAAAGAGCTTTTTGTATGTTTATTATATGGAACTTAATATTACTTCAATTTTGCATATTGCAAAAGAAACCAAACAATGTTGTTTAAATAATGTATTGTGCCAGGAATAAATTATAGAAAGATGCGAGTGAATGATAAATGTTGTATAACTTTTCAGCTTGTCCACCCAACATGGCAGTGTTTGGGGATAGGTGTTACTACAAAAGCAGGATAACGGCCACGTACCAGGAAGCTGAAGAATTCTGCCGACACCATAAATGGATAGAGCGTGGATATATAGCCATGCCAAAAACAGCACAAATCAACAACTTTCTTCAGGACTTGTGGTTCTCGTAATACATCTTTGCAATTATCATCTAACCAATTAGTGCTTGCAGTAGCCAAATACATCTTGACACATCTGATAAAATCGTTCAGCCAAAAGCATTGTTTAAAAACATTTTAAAGATCTACAACTCTCATTCAAACATTCTGAAAAATCATTCTTAATTTCTAAGTTATGTGAATATAATCATAGACCAAGAAAACAATATCTAGAGGATCTCTTGACTGACTCCTTGTCGTGTTAATAGTGTGTTGATCAACATACATACTCATGCGAAAAATAGTGTATTAGTGATTTTATTGTTGGAAATACCGAAGCGCATTTAAAAATGGTCAGCTTGGACAGTCAATGAGCATTGAGGTATCAAAACATACCACCACACACTAAACAAGAATTATTCTAAATGCTACGTGTCTTCAAATTGTAATGCATGCCTCTTCTACATGTATAACGTATATTTTGTTATATTGATAATAAAAACTAGTAACATCTACATTTGTGCCAGACTTCCCTCAAGTCGACGGTGCAAGTATCATTTCTGGGATAAAAGTATTGGGCTACAGATTCGGTGATCCCGGTACCGATGGCACAGAATTTAGATGTATTTGTCTGTCTTCTCTTGACGTGTTTTCCATAACGTCTAACAATCAAAGGGTTGCTATTTTTTCTTCTAGGCATAATGTTAGATCCTTCGTGGATATTCACATTTCACCGCCATCCAGAAATCTCACGTATGCAGATGGCTCAGCAGTGGACTGGAACAATTGGGCGGGGTCACCGGGCGCAGAGGGAAACGCGGTTCAGATCGGCAATACATTGACTGACACTGCTGGCAGGTGGTATGACGACAGCCCATCGGCCACTTACCAGGTTTACATGTGAGACAAAGGCTGCAGGTAGGAAGCATGAATGAATAGAGTTTGATACATATAATAACAGAGACGTATTATTTGATAGGTTTATCTTGATTTGAAGCTAATTCAAAAATTATCGGAAATGGCATTGGTTAAAATGTCAATGATTATCAAGTATATATACATATTTACATATGTGTTTGACCATTATTCTTACTGAACATATTTCCACTTGACTATAGGAAACCTGTACATTAGAGATTGTGCCGCCTATAATTCTCACGTTTGCTTGCAACAATACTGTTGCTAATTGGTGTAGGATGCAGTGTAGAACCCTATATTCATTTGAACATATCAAAACCTTTCAATAGTGTCTCGATGTAGTTATCATTCACACACTTACAATATGGTAGGAAATAAACTTCATTTTTATCATATATAATATAGATATACAGATTAAAGGAAGGCTTTGGTTTC
>CAWWDR010000708.1:25000-37500 GCA_963942565.1 Maea johnstoni | reverse complement strand
ATCCTTATGCTGGCTAATTTGGCCCACACAAAATGATGCAAAAAACCTTGGAAATGACTGGAACCCTGGCATATGGGTACTCATCTGAGAATACTCTGGGAGAGCTATCCATTTAATACCAACATGACAGGATTAATATGTTTTTTAAAAAACAGTTGTATTCTTGTGCTTTAGAGGACAGTAGCCGTATCATTGGAAGGGTTAAAACTATTTGTTTGGTCTGATGAGGTAGCCTAACAAACAACAATGTTGAAGCCCAGCGGAGGATGCAACCTGCAGGAAAGTCCGATGACCAAATGTATCCAATGTACATATGAGGGCATGACAGGACATGAACAGGACTACACAAATATCACTTCACTTTTTGATGTATTATATGATAAATGAGGTAGCCCTATGAACAACACTGTTTCGACCAGTTTTATATTCTATACTTCACACATGATGTTTGTGCGTAAGTATATTTTGGATGTGGATTTTGAGACCAACAATTAAATAATCAATAAGCATATAAGATAATGCGTGCATACCACAATGTGAATCCTGGCATTATAGGTGTTGTTATTATATCCTTTGGAAAATCGCTTCTGAAGGACTTGGTGAGGGAAAAAACTTGATAGCTCTGATATCTTAATATTTCTATCAATCCTGAATATTCAATATTCTGTTTGATCGCAGAAAACGCTTGTTGGTCGATGGTTTATAACTTGCTGTAACATTCCACCGTCAGATATGCCTAAGTATGTAGGTTTTACAGGGTGTCAGAGCTACTCTGATCACGCTTTGACGATGATAACGTTGGACATCTGGCAGAACCAAATGGAGACATCTAGCGGCCATTAACAACACTACAATATATGCGCAAACAGGGGTAGACACTTATCCAACATGCCCCAGGAATGATACCCTGGACGCTCATGATCTTGGAATACCATACCTATGGTTAGGGATAGGAATCAGGTCTAGGTTTATGTTAGGGTTGCCTAACCCTAACCCCTAGCCCTGGGGCAATGGTGGATAAAGTGTGGAACCTCACTTAAGCATCTCGATTCTGCAGAAACAGAGGGAACCATACGTATTCCTAAACCAAATCACTATCACTAGAAATAAAGAATACGGATTTGCTCTATTAGATAGCGCTCTATGCAAAGTGAAACATATGATATCACATGCATCTATACCCGCCGACTTGTGTTATTCTTTATAAGGTAATCTGCGCTATTGAGAACTAGTTAAAAGTCTCATCTCAAAACATACCTCACAGCAGCATTATCATATAACAAGGAGTATCTCCAGATTCTAGAATCATATCAGGTAGAGAATTGAAAAGCATAGCCAATCGTCCTTTGCAAATCTATATTCTGTTTCATTTCAATATTTACAACTTTTCACTCAAACGATGTAATCTCTCTCTCTCTCTCTCTCTCTCTCTCTCTCTCTCTCTCTCTCTCTCTCTCTCTCTCTCTCTCTCTCTCCTCTCTCTCTCTCTCTGTAAGGGGTTTTGAAATTATCTATCCATCTAAATATCTATCCATCTATATCTATCTATCTAGCTATCTATCTATCTATTTATCTATCTAACTATATCTATCTATCTATATATATATATATATATATATTATATATATATATATATATATATATATATATATATATATATATATATATATATATATATATAAAATTTATACATACGTCCCCCACCAAAAGTATGGAATTATAGTGAGAAGTGCAGTAAATGCTAGAAAAGTAGAATAGTCTTCCATCAGGAGACTCTAGGTAACGCATGTCAAACTATGGGCGTATAATGGATGGATGTTTGATTGACTGCACGATGAAATAGGGCTAGAATTATTAGGACATGAACGCGTTCTACTGTGTTGCTGTTGTTGTTGTTTGGTCAACTCAAAAGAACGAGGGTCTGCCCCATTTGCTGAGCTGTCGGAGGCATTGCAAATGACTGCTCATTCTCTCTCCCCACTGCCAACGGTCCCGGATTCGAAACCCCACCCAAACCATGTGAGATAGTCACTGGTGAACGGGGGCGGCCCCGGTAGCCGAGTAGTCTAGGACACGCCAATGACTGCTCACTGTCTCTCCCCACTGCCAAAGGATTCGAATCCCACTCAGAGCACGTGAGATAGTTATCAGTGAACAGAGGCGGCCCCGGTAGCCGAGTAGTCTAGTACGCGCCACTGACTGCTCACTGTCTCTCCCCCACTGCCAAAGGTCTCGGATTTGAATCCCACTCTAAGTCTACAGTGCAAATGAGTCACGTGGAAGATGGAGTTCAAAATCTGGGACACAATACACATGTATGCATCTTAATATGAACTTCTATCTAAATAAATTCGTGTAAAGGTGTACGGTATACATTTTGACTATAAGAATACAAATGTAGACCTGTAAATGCTAAATGATTTATAGTAGTCTATGCAAGCTAACACGAATGAATCACGTGAAAATGAAGTTCAAAAAGTATAACACCATACACCTATACTAGTATACATCACAAACACCTCCCTAAATATACTCGTGCAAATGAATACGGTATACATTTTGACTAGAAGAATTCAAATATGTAACTGCAGATGTTAAATGAATTATAGTTACTGTAGTATATGTAAACACAATTGCATCACATGTAAAATGAAATTCAAAAACCGGGGCACCATACACTAACATACACCTTAACATAAACACCTTTCTGAATAAACCCGTGTAAAGGTATGCAGTATACATTTTGACTACATGAATACAATTATGGACATGCAAATGTTAAATGTTTTACAGTAGTCTATGCAAGCAACCCATTGCGGATTTTGACTCATAATTCGTATGTCCAATATTAGTTGAGATTTGATATTACCATGCAGTACAGACATTTAATTCCTGCACCAGTCGACCGGACGTCTGCCAGTGTCTGGTTGCAAAAACATCCATGTATAACTTTTCAACAAAATAGACCAAGCTCACCAATGACCCACGTAGCTTGCGAATCAAATCTATGTTCAGTTGTGAGGTCATCCATTCATCCATGGCCAGGAAACTGGGTGACAATCGGGCGTGCGGTCGTGTATTATGTCTAGGCTACACATGCAATTAGTACAGGAATTAAATGTCGGCACTGCATATCTATGAAAACTTGATGTCTTCTCGTTATAGCGAGGCTAGGAAACGTGTGGGATCATTCAGGAATGGACGGTCCTAAATCACCCAGCTGGCAAGTAAAATATTGCCATAGATCGTTAAACTAAGAATTACTGTTCCCCATTTGATAAATTTCAAATAAAAAGAGTCATAAGGTTGTTTGGACAGGGGATGAATGTTTGACAAAGCTTAGTTATGATTGGACGTAGGTCAGCCAGTATACGCCAGGACACGATCCAAGCCGGGGCATGTGTGAAAGTCGCCAGTGACTTGTGGTAAGGCGGTGGTTTTCGTTGTGCACTCTGGTCACCTACAACTTACAACTGGCTAGACACGACATGGCCACATTATGGCATAAATGTTGCCTAAAACAAAATTCCAAATTCTAGGACTCAACGTAGAGAAATGGCGCACAACCGGATCGGGGTTTATGCATCATGTACTCAGTATATACCATCACTTGTTGTACACGTGGACAATGAAGGGAAGTCACCTTGATGCTTAACCATTTATCTCATATCCTTGGTGCGTTACGACTCGATCTACACATACAGATTAATGGGAGTTTTATTTTTCAGTGATGGCGACACCAAGCGGCAATCACTCATACTAAAACTAGGAAACTTCGATACTTTGGTTTTACATGCATCTTTACCCTTAAAATCAAATGCTCATTTTTAACCAATCATCATCATCATCATCATCATCATCATCATCATCATCATCATCATCTTCAAATACTGTCACACTTAGATGTGTTTATAACGACAGGCACATGACTAAAATGTGCTAGGGATTAATATGAAGAAGATTAATCAGAGCGAAGCATGAAGGAGATAGCTGAAGACATGGAAAGAACTGGTCTGCCAAACGTTTAACCTAGTACATACCAGATCAAACAAGGTTTATAGTCTTATTAGTTCAGTTGATTCTACTGAAGTCCAGGGTCAGCTGACTGAGAGTAGATCTGAACGCGTTTAACCCATTTACACTCAGAGCAGCCAAAAGAGGCCTGACGATTTTTGGAATATTTTACTCAAAAAAGCATTTTCTTGAAAACATTTGAAAGAGAAATGTTGATTAGAAGCTAAACAACAACTCTCCTTCAAATATTTTGTGAATTTTCACTTTATTCCCAAGTTGTTTTTAAAAGTAAGAGAGAAGCAGACGATAGTTTCTAGTGTACCTCTGAGTGTGAATGAGTTAATGACGACTTTTGTGAACTAATCTCCTAGTCCCTAAAATGTTGACATTTCCTTCAATGTTGACCTAGTCTAGCTACAAGGCTTTACTGTGTTTTTACTTTATTATGTATAAATGTATGCCTGAACCTATAGTACATATGGACGTGTTGCCTACAGTCGGCTATTTAGTTAACACAATTCCCACACGAGGGGGTTGTAAATTGGTAATAAATTTCCAACTACCCTGCTAGTATACCGCAGTACCATCCATCCACAAGGGATGGCATTTAAATATATTCTGGGAGGCAGGCCGGTGTTGACCAAACAGTGTGGTGTGATAGTTGGCACCACCTGGTCCTCATATCTTTAGAGGTTTTAGCAGGGGTCATACTCAAACTGAATCCTCTATTCCCCTGATGAGATAAGTGTAAACTAAATTGACAACAATGGCTACCCAGACTATTTGGTGCCTGTAACAGAAAAAACATGACGGAAAATACATATGGCTGCCTAGAAATCTAGGCTATTATTATATGCCTACTGCTCATTCGCTGCTGTGATTGGTCAGATCATGGTCACAAGACCACCTTACAAAAGTGATATTGGGGTGCAATATCACTTTCCAACACTCTGATTCAGAGCTGTCAGGTTCATGTGCTCAATTCTCCACTTCAACTCTTCAAAGGAAGCCAACAGAAGTGAATTGAGACAAGGAACTCAGAAGAGTTTGGGCTTCTTGTAAAATCATGATTAGGAAGGGAATTAGTAAAAAACATTTTTAAATTAAATAAATAAATTATTACATTTCTAAAACTAATGCATGTGACTTCTTCGGGTATTTATAGTATTTTGATTGCGATATTTCTGAATTAACACAAGAATATATTTAAGCTTAGAAATTTACAATAACCCAATGGTTTGTGGTAAAACCCGGAAATGGAAAAACATATTAATAATATTTACATTTTCATAATTCTTTAAATTAGTAAATTATTCTATTTGAATGAGCAGTATGCATATAATAAAACAAATATGGCACTTTGGTTTCGTGCAATATCAATTTTTATTGCACTCTGAAAAATGATATTGCACTCGGCGCAAGCGCCTCGTGCAATATCATTTTTCAGAGTGCAATAAAAATTGATATTGCACTCACCCAAGTGCCATATTTGTATATTATTTGTGGTGATATGCATGAGGCGCCAAAAAAGCCTGGTATATTCACATTATCTTACTGATGAAGGCAACTTTCAGAAACATTTGAAGGAGAAATGTTAATCAGAACCTAAACCACAATTCTACTTAAGAAATATCGCGAATCGTTATTCTGTTAAAAAGCTATTAGTAAAAATTCAATCGAAGCAGACGACTCTTGACAGACGACACATTGAGCTCAGATCATATAAGGGTGAGGGACATTGCATGATGGGTATATGGACGTATACTGTCATGTAGTTACTAAGCAACCCTCTGCATGATTCAAAGAATGAGCTGACCTTAAAAATTGGGAGACATACAAGATGAGAATATAACGGGGGATGATAATTCAAAATCAAACCCAAACTTCTGAGGACATGGCGAACTGAATAACATATACAACCAATACAACTCGCCCAACGGGGTGCCCCATTCACTATGAGGCCTTAAAGCCACTCGGGATGTGGACGTAGACGATTGGAAGAGCTGAGGCTTGCGCATGTAGTTCCATCTACACAAAGGAACAGCCAATCAATTACATTCAAGTAGTAGCAGTAGGCGCCAGAAGTAGTAGTTGTAGTAGTAGTAGTAGTAGTAGTAGTAGTAGTAGTAGTAGTAGTAGTAGTAGTGGTGGTGGTGGTGGTGGTGGTGGTGGTGGTGGTAGGAGTAGTTGTTGTTGTTGTTGTTGTTGTTGTTGCAGCAGCAGCAGCAGCAGTAGTAGTGGTAGCAGTAGTCGTAGTAGAAATAGTAGTAGTAATAGCAGTAGTAATAGTAGTAGTAGTAGTAGTAGTAGTAGTAGTAGTAGTAGTAGTAGTAGTAGTAGTAGTAGTAGTAGAAGAAGTAGCAGTAGTAGTGTTAGTAGTAGTAGTAGTAGTAGCAGCAGCAGCAGTAGTAGTAGTAGTAGTAGAAGTAGCAGTAGTCGTAGTAGTAGTAGAAGTACATGTGTAGTAGTGTAGTAGTAGTAGTAGTAGTAGTAGTAGTAGTAGTAGTAGTAGTAGTAGTAGCATTGATGGTGGTGGTGGTTATAGTTTCGTTGTTTCTGATGCTGCTGTTTTGTGGCATTTTACTTGATGCTGTTGCTGTTGCTATGATGAAGTTGTAGTAGGGTCAGCCGTGGTTTATAGTCACTATATACGACTGTTTTGCAGCAGTTTTGAACTCTGCCAGTGGAACTGCGTTGGGGTTGCTTTCACCCATACCTGGCACTCTATAGATAAACAGCCCAACCAACCCACCCTGAAACAGCCAGAAATGACCAATCCTATATCTGTGCAATATCTTTCTCACGGAAACATAGATAAGTAAAATAAGTAAAGGAGAAAAGTTAATGACATCCCATTCGACCACTCTCCTTCAATTTATTTTGAAATGCATGCATAATTCCGAAGTTACCTCTAAAACCACCTCAGTACCAGACGATATTTTCAAGGACACTTCAACCATGAACGGGTTAACGGTCTACCACGGAGATGTTGACTCCAAATCCCCACATTCCTCGGTCGCGGTACAATAAGAAAGCTATCAATCTCTGTTGAGAAGTTTGGTAGCCTGGGGCTATCGGGTCAAAGGGTGATCTTACGAATCATAGAAAGGGGGTCACCTTGTGACCGTGGATGGCAATGTGCGATGCCCTTGAAAATTCAATGAAAATTATGTGGAGAAGGATGACTCGATATCGTCTGCTGATTTTCATGACGTCACGATTAACCCATACACGCACGGAGTGTTATGACGTTTTTTGATATCTACATATCTATATTTTTGATATATATATATATATTATATATATATATATATATATATATATATATATATATATATATATATATATATATATATATATATATTTACTTAGGGTATTTTGGAGGGCAATATTCAAATAAACGTCGTTGCCGCAAACACACTGAACACTAATCGGGAATTATTTTGAAATGTTTCAAGTGTTGCAAAGAAACTGGTTAGACCTCATGGTCTCACTTGGTGTAAAAGTGTTAATGACATTGACCGTCTTACCCCCACCCCACATACTTGAAAGCCATTGAAAGCAGGGCATTCACCCGCCAAAGGCAATTTAGAAAACTTTTGTGGTGTAAATTATACTGGTCAATCTTGGAGACATATCTGATGAGTCTCTGTTTGACCCATCCAAGCATGAACTGACCAAAGAACTTGGCCTAGTCCGTGGTATCGTTAATATTCTTAGAGGTAACGTTTTTTATATTTAATTCTAGCACCAAACTAAACTAGTTTGGTGCCTGATTTTTTATTTTCTTTTTTGCATGCATGATCATTCGCACAAGAGACAGACAGACAGACAGACAGTACTAGTACTCAGAGAGAGAGAGAGAGAGAGAGAGAGAGAGAGAGAGAGAGAGAGAGAGAGAGAGAGAGAGAGGAGCACATTAGCTATGCTTGGTAGAGCAACGGGAAGTACAGTGTTGATAAAACAATCAAACGTTTTTTTTATATACGTTATGCTTTTATAATGGCAGTTCTAGGAAGAGGTGCATTAATTGATATTTTTGGGGGAAAAGTCTCTGACTTCGTTTTATGCATTGCCCTGGTTGACCGCTTTTTTAGTACAGATATGGTGTTCTCAATCTCGACAAATATATACTCACTTCTAAACACGTTGCACTTACATAAAACAGATCATGGCATAGTTTAGTTGACAAATTATGAGTTTTTGATTCTGTCCAGAAATTATATCATTTCATCTCATCATAATTTTGAAAGGTAGTATGCTAGCTGTTAACCCTTGATAATATCTGAACCTTCTCTTGTTGGTATTCACATTTGAAAGCTCTTGCTGAGACCTATCGGATGAGCACCAATGTGCCAGGGTTTCAGTCAATTTTCCGCCTTTTTCTGACATTTATTTTGGTTATATTAACCTCCAGCAGCATAATGGTTGAAAGGGGTGTCTTATGATAGGCGTTATCAATAGGTCATGACAGACCTCACATCAACAGTGTCGAGACTTGTTTATAAAAGAGCTTCTGTGTGTAGGTGCATTATCTGACGTTTCGCCGCACCTGTCTACCGGATGTCGTCTGATTGACCGGTCATTTAGTGCGGGAAAACCGCAAGTGCTGTATGCGTCAGACGACCTAAAGTACCGACATTTAATTGCTGCACTATTTCACGACCGAACGCCTGATTGCCAACCAGTTTTCGGGTATGGATTCGATCACAACTGAACGTACTTTGATTTAGCAAGCTACGTGGGCCATTGGTGTGTTTGGCTAATTTTTGACATGTTAGCCATGGTTGTTTGATCAACCAGGCCCGGGTAGACATCCCGTCGACTGGTGCAGGAATTAAATGTCTGTACTGTAGGTTGGCGCATTACGAAGGTGATCCTATTTCGAAACAACTAGTTACCAAAGTGTGCCAATCTATGTAATATTTAGCATTTAGTAATATAGGCATATGCACTGCATCTGTATTTCAATCACAAATTGTAATGGTACATGTCTTTAAAGATACTTGCATTTTAAGTATATTCTAAAATGTCACAAAGAGTATGATACAAGACCGAGTATTTTAATGGACATTTCAACCATTCATTTTTATAGGGCGCTTTGGATCTTAGTGCATTTGTGACATACCTCATACGCGCTATAGACGTGGGTCATTGGTGTGCTTGGCTTACTTTTTGACATGTTATCCCGGGTGTTTGTGTAACCATGCAATTGCAGACGTCCGGTCGACTGGTGCGGGAATTAAATGGTTGTACTGTATTTTGTAGCCAAACCATTCACATATGGAACATACACATAGCCTGAAACTTATCTTAAAATCTTGATAGCAAAGTGATTTCCCAAAAAAATGTCTGAAAATGTTTTATAGAGAGATCCACCTTTTTGCTGAGTTATGTTAAAAGGTGCCTGACCATTCTCGCACTCCGGGTGCATAAGGGTTAAAATAGCTTATACAACTAATCTACTTATTTCCACTCCTGTCCAGTGATTTTCACGGTCAAGCACTCCTAAACATATCGACCATGTCGGCCGCCGTTTCAAGGTCACGTCTGGAGTGTCAACTCATTCACGCCGGAGTGGCCATCTTGAAATCGACACATTGCAATGCCGACACATGTAGAGACTTTTGAAAAAAAAAATGAAAATAAATGTAAATTCTCAAAATAATTGTTGAAGGTTTTGGAGGTTGGTTTGTAGTCATTATGCTTCTTTAAAATATTTTCAAAGGAATGCTTTGGTAAAATGTATGTCACCAAAATAGCCTTAGGGTCAGTACGGGTTTGAATAGGCGTTAATTAAAGTGATCGTTCTCAACATTCCTACAATAGGACAGGTTGAGCTGACTTTCTACCTTGCTGGTATAATAGTGCACCTGCCATTCAAAACTGTCCAATGGCCATCTTGTGTTGTCTTGAGACTGCCAAAACATGATGCTATTTTCTATTTCAAACCTTATGCTGCTGGTGGCTAATTTCTTAATACAAAATGATGCAAAAAACTACAGAAATGACTGAAATCTTGGCACATGGGTACTCACTTGAGAGTACTCAGTGAGAGTCATCCAATGAAAACCAGCATGACATGGCTTAGATAGTTTTAAAAATTCGTTGCATCCTTCCGCTTTGGATGAAAGTAGTCTCAGCATTGGCAGGGTTAATCAAGGTAAAATTATATTATATATCCAATAATTGTTGTTTTCTTGATAGCATGCCTTTCAGCTGATCCACTGTGAACATATTTAACCTGTTTGACCCAGGAGTGCACATATGGCCAGACAAGTTGAAACATAACTCAGAAAACTGGAAAAATATTTCAAAAAATACCCTGAGAAATCCCACAAATCTAAACATTGATATCAAGACTGAAATTATTTGAAAATACCTGAGGAGCGAATGGGAAGTCAAAGATGTAAAACAACGCTAAGCGAGATACAGTACCTACATTCAATTCCTGCATCAGTCGACCGGACGTCTGCCAATGCCCGGTTGCAAGCGTGCGTTAAATGTGAGAATGGGTATCCGTATTCAGTGTATTTTTCTGGTTATGAGTAGGGTTTAAATACCTACATGTATATGGTATGTCAATAACAGTTTGATGAATGCTATCAGATATAAATCACGTTATGATTTAACAAGGGTATTTAGGATATGATACTTCCACACATCAAACCATGTGTATATTGAAGATACGTACGTCCAGGAGTTAGGGCAGTTTTTTCGGGTTTTAAATGCATCTCAGTCTCTATATCAATATTTTGATGAATGCTACAAGATAATCACATGTTATGGTTTCACAAGGCTCGTCATCACAAGAAGCAATTGAAACCTCTCCTTAAAGCCTTAAAGCCGCTGTCTGAGTTACAGTTACCTTTTACTCTGATATATATGCATCAATGTCAATATTGTGATGAATGCTAAAAGATAATCACATGTTTTGGTTTCACAAAGCTTGACAACACAGTGCTGCAATTTAAACGCCTCCTTAAAGTCTTAAAGCCGCTGTCTGCGTTGCATTTACCTTTTACTCTGAGATATATGCATCAATATCAATATTTTGATGAATGCTACAAGATGATCACATGTTATGGTTTCACAAGGCTTGTCATCACAAGAAGCAAATGAAACCCCTCCTTAGAGTCTTAAAGCCGCTGTCTGAGTTACAGTTACCTTTTACTCTGAAATACATGCATCAATATCAATATTTTGATGAATGCTACAAGATAATCGCATGTTATGGTTTCACGAAGCTTGACAACACAGTGCTGTAATTGAAACCCCTCCTTAAAGTCTTAAAGCCGCTGTCTGAGTTAGAGTTACCTTTTACTCTGATATATATGCATCAATATCAATATTGTGATGAATGCTAAAAGATAATCACATGTTATGGTTTCACAAAGCTTGACATTACAGTGCTGCAATTGAAACCCCTCCTTAAAGCCTTAAAGCCGCTGTCTGAGTTAGAGTTACCTTTTACTCGGAGATGTATGCCTCAATATCAATATTTTGATGAATGCTACAAGATAATCATATGTTATGGTTTCACAATGCTTGACATCACAGTGCTGCAATTGAAACCCCTTCCTTAAGTCTTAAAGCCTTAAAGTCGTTGTGTGAGTTAGAGTATAAGGGCTTACCTGTGCATGTGTTCCGTTAAGTGGACGCAGGATGAGGTGACTATTGATGCGTAAGAAGGACTGGTGTGATATGGGTCCTGTCAGTCCAACACTGGTTACTGTATCCCTCTCGGGTGTAGGCCAACTACAACACTCAGTATGTTTCTTGTCATGAAATTTCACGCCTTGTTCATCCAACCAATTTGTGTTGTGCGTTTTTAAGGTATGCGCTCTCTCTCTCTCTCTCTCTCTCTCTCTCTGCAAATCTCCCTTGCAAATCTCCCTGAGACAGATCTTAAGAGTGCCTTCAAAACTGATGTACGCTTGAGAAATTTGCATCACGCCGCCAAATCAAAGATCTGTGTTGCAGGCATGTTTAAGGCGTGTATTTACTTAAAGTGGTGCCATTAAAATCTGTTTTAATGATGAGAAACATATATGTTTACATCGGCCTTTGAACTTTGCGCTTTAAATAGAGAGCCTGTGCTATATACTAGCCCCAAGCCTCAGTGGTGCGTGCAGCCCAATTCCTTTGAGGCCCCCTCACCCATCGTCTGGCATCACATGGACAATAACGTGCAAAAACTAAAATGAAGTTTGATGATTCCAAATAAGCATAACGTTGGAAATGACTAAGTTGATGATAAGTTGATAAATATATATATATATGTATATATATATATATATATATATATATATATATATATATATATATATATATATATATATATATATATATATATATATATATATATATATATATATATATACATATATATATATATATATATATATATATACATATATATGTTACAGTAAGAGTGTCAAACCAGGGATTTAGTCAAATCCCTAAAACTTTCAGGGAATCTGTCA
>CAWWDR010000708.1:0-22500 GCA_963942565.1 Maea johnstoni | reverse complement strand
ACTATGATTAAGATATTTGTGAGGAAAATGTGCCATAGGGACGGCCCACTTTAAACATCTATATTTACATGAGTAATGGTAGGCACTGAAGGTCATGCAGTGTCGACATTTAATTTCTGCACTAAATGCGTGGCAGCCCGGGCATAATACACGACCGAATGCCCGATTGCCACTCATTTCTTTAATATTGATGCATGGATGTCCTCACAACTGGACGCAGCTTTGGTTTGCAAGCTACGTGGGTCATTGAGGTGCTTGGCTTATTTTATTCTAAAATGCCATCCATGGGTGTTTGCACAACTAGTCACTGACAGACGTCCAGTCGACTGGTGTAGGAATTATATGTCTGCACTGTACGATATCACCTGCTCTCGTGTGAATTTCGATGCTGATTGGTCAATAGGTGTCAGACCTGGAGACATTCGCACTTTGTAGATCTAATATCGAACATCAGGAATTCAATATTACACAGAAAGGGCACTTGGATGAGTGCAATATCGATGTTTATTGCAGAGTGCAATAAATTGCACGAAACCAAAGTGCCATATTTGTTTTATTATATGCCTACTGCTTATTCAAATTAAATAATTTTCCATTTCCATGTTTTACCACAAACCATTGGGTTATTGAAAATGTCGAAGCTGTAATATATTCTTGAGTTGATTCAGTAATATCGCAATCAAAATACTATAAATACCAGAAAAAGTCACATGCATTAGTTTCAGAAATGTAATGATTTATTTATTTAGTTTAAAAAAGTGTTTTCCTAATTCTCTTCCTAATCATGATTTTACAAGAAGCCCAAACTCTTCTGAGTTCCTTGTCTCAATCTACTTCTGTTGGATTCCTTTTCAAGAGTTCAAGTTGGGAATTGAGCACACGAACTTGACAGCTCGGTGTCTGAGTGTTGGAAAGTGATATTGCACCCCAATATCAATTTTGTAAGGTGCTCTTGTGACCATGATCTGACCAATCACAGCAGAAAATGAGCAGTAGGCATATAATAATACCTATTAGTGCTACAGCATAATATACGAATATGACATCCCTGTGGGGTGGCTAACATGATGGTCTACCACGAGCATTACGTACAAACACCCACGGATAGTACGTTAAAAAAGATAAAGTTTCGATTGACTCCCAGAGTGTTAATAGTGATGGAAACGGGAATACCCAGGAAAAAACACCTTTTGGTTTCTGATAAATTTCTGTTAGTTGGGTTCAAACGCGGGCAGTAATGAGATACAACGAGCAATCAGTGGCAACGCCTAAGACCAATTACCTATCAGGGCAGGTCCTCAGTGGTGAGAGACAGCGAGCAGACAGCAGCGAGGCCTTAGCCCACTCGGCCATCAGGGCAGGCCCTCAGAGGTGAGAGACATTGAGCAATCAGTGGCAACGCCTAAGACCACTCACCTATTGGGGCAGGCCCTCAGTGGTGAGAGAAAGCCAGCGGTCACTGGCAAAGCTTAAGACCATTCACCTATCGGGGCAGGCACACATTGGTGAGAGACAGCGAGCGATCAGTGGTGAAGCCTTAGCCCACTCGGCCATCTGGGCAGGCTCTGCAGTGGTGAGAGACAGTGAGCAATCAGTGGCAATGCATTAGACTACTCAGACATCAGGACAGGCCCTCAGTGGTGAGAGACAGTGAGCAATCAGTGGCAATGCCAAAGACCACTCGGTCATCAGGACTGGCCCTCAGAGGTGAGAGACAGAGAGCAATCAGTGGCAATGCCTTTGACCATTCACCTATCGAGGCAGGCCCACAGTGGTGAGAGACAGCGAGCAATCAGTGACAATGCCTTTGACCACTCACCTATCGGGGCAGGCCGTCAGTGGTGAGAGAAAGCGAGCGGTCAATGGCAAAGCTTAAGACCATTCACCTATCGGGGCAGGCCCACAGTGGTGAGAGACAGCGAGCGATCAGCGGCAATGCCTTAGCCCACTTGGCCATCTGGACAGGCCCTGCAGTCGTGAGAGACAGTGAGCAATCAGTGGCAATGCATTAGACTACTCAGACATCAGGGCAGCCCCTCAGTGGTGAGAGACAGCGAGCCGTCAGCTGCTATGCCTTAGACCACTCGGCCATCAGGATAGGTCCTCAGTGGTGAGAGACAGCAAGCCGTCAGCTGCTATGCCTTAGACCACTCGGCCATCAGGACAGGCCCTCAGTGGTGAGAGACAGCGAGCCGTCAGCTGCTATGCCTTAGACCACTCGGCCATCAGGACAGGCCCTCAGTGGTGAGAGACATTGAGCAATCCGTGGCAATGCCTTAGACCACTCGGCTATCAGGGCAGCACCTCATTGATGAGAGATGGTGAGCAATTAGTGGCAATGCCTTAGACCACTCGGCCATCAGGGCAGGTCCTCAGGGGTGAGGGACCGTGAGCAATCAGTGGCAACGACTAAGACCACTCACCTATCGGGGAAGGAATGGAACTCGTGTTGTTTTATTTGTTTCTGTCATCCAATGCATAATTCGGGATATTTCCAGAAATACGAAATTAAGTAGCTAAAAAAAATAGAATAGCTGTATAAAATGCCAACTACACCATCACCAGCAACTAACGCACACACATCTAGCAGGTTGTCAGTGACTGTTTGAAGTCTCTCGTGATTACCTTGGTCCAAACCTAGCTGGTGAGAGAGTGGCCATTGACTGGGAGTAAGGATATAGTTTTCTCGCGTATTCACTTTCTCCTCCAAAAACAGCTGCAATCTAACCATGATTCAACCTTATTATTACCAAATAGCGACGATAAAGGAATTCCAAATTTCTAGTTCTGAATCCTGTACGTATACTTTGCAGTGTTTAGACACAACGAAAAGGCGTGTGCTGTATAGTAAACTTCAAGCTAGACCTCGTTTAAGAATTGATTTTACGTCGCATGAAAGCAATGGGCGGCATCCGTGTAGTGGTGATGCTGTGTTATTCAGGTTTGACCTGAACGGGTCTCGACTAACAGATCTTAGCGTCAAGTTGGAGTGAAATGCGAGTCGAGACGTCCGTATGCACCGTATGACAGGCCGAAAAGGGAGATTAAAAACTCGAACAAAAGAATGGACCCATACGTTTCACACCCAAGTGACAGTCACGCTATATGCGCAGCAGTGGTGGTCTTGCAATATCAGAAACATCTCAAAATTGAAATAAATAACTCAAAAATTCATAACAATATGAAGGAGAATTGTTCCATTTTAAATGGGGCGCAACTTTCAATTAAATATTTCTTGAAAATCGTCCATGGTTTTCAAGAAAATCATTATTGTATCAGATTACTCAAGCTCCCCGGGTGTGTATAGGTTAACACTTACTGTCATGAAAGGTTTTGATCTAGAGGATTTGTTGGAATTTTCATTGAAAGAGAGCGAGGGAAACTGTGAAGAACCAGATAAAGAGAATAAGTTGTCAACAAGTCGCGAGAGAGAAAAATCGTCAAATTGGCATCATTTGTACCGTACAAACTGTTTAATCTGAGGACCTACGGGCCAAGAAAAGTGTCTGGCGTACTTAGGTGTTTAACTATATGGTCTTATTTTTGCTTCGATGAAATAAAGTTCAATTATGGGGGAAATGAGAAAATGTGCAACCTTTGAAGGTGCACAACTTTAAAAAAGTCCAAAGTCCTATTCCTCACTGCCACAGATAAACTGCAAAGTTACCCTCTTGAAACCTATACTTTGCATCAATATACAGTACAGACATTTAATTCCTGCCCCAGTAGAGCGGACGTCTGCCAGTGCCTGGTTGTATAGACACCCATGGTTAACATGTTAAAAATAAGACAAGCTCATCAATGACCCATTTAGCTTGCAAATCAAAGCTACGATTGTCATATGTGATGTCGTATATGCATCCATGTCCAGGAAACTGGGTGGCAATCGGGCATGTGGTCGTGTATTTTGCCCGGTCAGCCCACGCATTTAGTGCAGGAATTAAATGTCAGCACTGTATGTGCCGGCATTCAACTTCTGCACTACATGCGCGGGTAGCTTGGCTTCAATACACGCCCGCACGCCCGATTGCCAACCCGTTTCTTGGGCATGGGTGCAAGGATGTCCTCACAACTGAACGTAGTTTTTTTTTACAACCAGGCACTGGCAGACGTCCGGTCGACCGGTGCAGGATATCAATGTCTGCACTGTATATGTACATTCAAACACCACCAATATCACTCGATTCTTTAAGTAGGCATCTGATTGTGAAACAAATCAAACTGCTTTATAGAAGGTACTAGGATACGAAGTAATTTGCAAAAAATGTACTCTCTAGTTGAAGATTTTAACGTTTTTCGCACATATATTGACGTTGTGTAATATGTTTATATGTCTTCATCGATTGTAACGGATTGGAAAACATGTACCAAGTCCGTCGTCAAAATCAACATAGCAATATGAATGAAATGCCCTGATGGTCGTGTGCTCTAAGGCGTTGCCACTGCCTGCATACTATCTCTCACCACTGCCCGGGTTCGAATCCCATCCGGAGCATGTCAAAAGGTAGCCAGTGACTTGGGGCTAGGCGATGGTAGTTTTGCCGGGTACTACAATTTCCAGCACCACAGTTAGCCTAAATATTGCAGGGAGAGTAACGCTAATCAAATTCCCATCTAAACGGTGTTTTTGACACACGTGCATGTTTATCACATACACCAATAACAAAATAGTTTAGTATGGCAACGACGCATAACCTAGTCCAGAACGTTTTATATTTAAGACTTCTTGTGTCCTATATGAAAGGAGGGGACATATGATATCCTTAAGAGTTGGGTACGAATGTAGTTGGATATTTGTCGTATTGTGCGTTTGACAGTATGATCCATTATGGCATTGCACAAGCTTTGGCTCGGTTGTCTAGGTCGAATAGGGACATCAGCTGAACGCATAAAGAACCCCAAAACCAAAGGGGTGTTACGAAAAAGGGAGAAAAGATGTCGGTGTTACAAATTCTACACACGTCCATCAGTGATTGATAGGGGAAGGATGTGAAATATTGAGGACATTTCAACAATGGCTTTGATGAGTGAAGAGGATTCTTTCTGCTTGGGCGCGGACTCCTGACGATATATTGAAGGTTATATACAGGCTGGATGTTACCCGATTTGCTACGGTTTACCTGAACTAATGGCAAGTTTAGTTCAACATTACCGAGCAAGTAAAAATACCCCCCCCCCCCTTTCCAGGAACCCTGTCCCATCTTCCCTATATCTCTCGTGCAAACCCTCCTACAATCTCATCATCTGTTTTCTGATGTTTTGCCAATGTCGTCCTCGTTTTGTTTTCTTAAAATGAGTTTGTTTGTTTTTCTTCTGTGATATGGTGGCAAAATTCAGTATCGCGACTCTGCAAGATTATAATTTTGTAAAAAAATTGTTTCCTTTTACTTTATATGTATAAATGAATTTATACGTATATATTTATTTTATACGTATATGTATTTCTCGAATTTTCGAGACGTGTGTGTGTGTGTATACTTGTATTTCTGAGTTGTAAGATCACCTTCAAAACTAAAATGATAGTGGTCACTGAAGCATGCCGTGGGTGCTTTGTGAGACCGATCTCACTATGTTTTTATAAATATCTTTCTTGTGTATGTTTTTCAGATTAGCTTAAGGTTTAGCATTAATGATAGGATAATATCAGCTCAAAATGCGCCAAAATGGTTGCTTTATAATGGGGAAGATAGGGAACGATCTCACAAATCAGAGTTATTGAGAGAGAGAGAGAGAGAGAGAGAGAGAGAGAGAGAGAGAGAGAGAGAGAGACAGACAGACAGAGAGAGACAGAGAGAGGGAGAGGGATAATTGCTTCCCACATGTGGTGTGCGATCCAGGAGGGGTGTGTTAGGAGAGGAGGGGTGGGGGTTATGTCATCCAACGTGACTAATCATGGGTTTATATGGGGTAGGGAGCAAGCACGCTGGCGCTGAGAGATTCAGTGAATGATAATCAAATCCATAGCATTGTCCATACAGTAATGGTCTTTAATTTATTTCTAGAGATATATTTTTTAATCCTGCTCAGAAAAAGGACAAAAAATCTCTGGTATACAATAATTCAACTGAGTGATGTTCAAGTTAGAGTAACAAACCTACTATCATTGACATACTCGCCGCATTGGTCCACCTTATTTTGGTGATTAAATGATCATATCAAAGAATTCAACCCTTAGATGTAAGTTGTTTTTATTTATCTAAGCTTCAACCCCAGGGACTTCAACTCTCTGATCATATGTAAGGATTGCCACTAGTCCGGTGTATATAAACTGGTGGCGCCATCTATTGCTTTTATAATGTACCTCCAGTCTCTTGTATTGATACTCTCCATTCTTTGGAGGTAAATAAAACCAAAAACATCAGCGTATCACGTTTTGACAGCACGACTGTTGAAGTACCGGTAAGCTGGTAGGTGTTTTGTATTGACGGTAAAAAAATCAATGCATACGAAGATCCTCATGTAATTGCAATTAAGCCGGTGATAACATCCATTTATTTCGTTATTTTGCAGGCGAGCTATGGTGGATAAATTCTTGGAAGTTGAACCAAGTTGTCCAGCCTGTGAAGTTGAGTTTTGAAGATATCTGAAAAGCCAAAGGAAAACTGTCAAAACATCAAATTACTAATACTAGCAAGAATCAACTGGTATTGGAAAAAAGATACAGCGCCATCGTTTAACAAGTCAAGTATGCAGCTAAAGGAGACTTATGTGTGTTATGTACTTGCAGCAATTGGGATTCTACTGTCACTGGTGTCAGTCACAGATAGCACTCTTTCTAAGAGCAACCCAGGGAAGAAGAAATTCAAAGAAGAGGTAATGTTTATGAAAAGGATTGCCTAAGAACAGCCAGTTCATACTATAATATTAGTACAAAGCGAAGCTATAGATGCTCACGAAGCTCGATGATATTTCTGCATTCCCCTCCAACAAATGCAGTCATTGAGTTACGAAAGAATTCTGCCTCACCATGATGTCATTCTTTGCCATTCTCCGCTGATATAGATTGCCTTTGCTTGTGCACACTTAGCGGAAACATGGGCACATATCAATTTTCTTCCAAATTAACGTTTGGTATGGAAAGAAAAATGGCGAAAATCTTTTCAAGGTGTCAAGTGTGTCAATGGGACCTAATATGCAAAATCAACATTTTGCGGAGTTGAGACAAAAAAGTTTGTACATACACCACTTATAGTGCTCCTAAGAGGTTTGCCAAGTTTGGATGGCAAACACAAAAAAGGGGAAAAAACGGTCAGCTAAGCTTGGGTCAGACAAACTATTAAATAGACTTACTCAGCCTTACACATTCTTTTCAGAAAATCTGTACTTAAAAAAATATATATTTTCATCATTGTACGTATGTGTGAATTTCCATTTCATCTGTTTTCATTTTTTATTTCTATTTTTTCAGGAGGTGAGGTTATCGGCACAGACGGTCCTCCAGAGGGGGCTGGTGGCAGAAAATGTGAAGTTCAAAGATGTCGTGAGAGAGCATGCTAATTACTGCGACACAGAGAGGGAGTTCAAACACTTCCCTGGGGAGACACTGGCATACGTTACACCGGTAGGTAGAATTCCAAATTTTTAATGATTTTGATTTTCGTCACATTTTCAGTTGTGACTAGCCAGTTCCCTGGGGAGACACTGGCATATGTTACACCGGTAGGTAGAATACCAAATTTTTAATAATTTTGATTTTTGTCACATTTTCAGTTGTGACTAGCCAGTTCCCTGGGGAGACACTGGCATATGTTACACCGGTAGGTAGAATTCCAAATATTTAATCATTTTGATTTTCGTTACATTTTCAGTTGTGACTAGCCAGTTCCCTGGGGAGACACTGGCATATGTTACACCGGTAGGTAGAATTCCAAATTTTTCAGAATTTTGATTTTCCTCCCTGGATAGTCACTGGCGTACGCTACACTGGTAGGTAAAATATGCTAGGGCCAGCATCTTGGCCGGCAATTTCTAAATTTATGGGTGTCATATTTTTTAATAAACTTGGATTATAACCATAAACATGTATTTACTCATTGAAATAATGCATAACCTCCTTATTCAGTGTCATAGAAATTATATTGAGGTGACAAATTTCTAATAGATGCTTTAAAATGACATTTTTAGAAGTTTGTTACATAAATATTTGGATGTTCTGGGGGCTCATTTTTGAGAGTTTTTGGTGTCCAAATGACGCTCAAACGCCCTGCTGGCTAAAACTATGGCTAGGGCTGGACTTTTCAAATATTTTTCTGGCGTGAATCATGAACAAATAGTTGTAAGTGGTGGAGGAAACTGTTGCACCCTTGGGAAACCACCGCCTATAACCCCAGGTCACTGGCAACTTTCTTGCATGCCCCAGCTGGGATTCAAACCAGCACATTTTCAAGGTTTTGTCACATTCTTTTCCTTTTTAGTGGAACTCTCACGGCTACGACGTCGCTAAGATCTTCGGCAGCAAGTTTGGCTACGTGTCACCGGTTTGGCTGCAGATCAAGAGGAAAGGGGGAGGAGCCTATGTCATAGAGGGGGGTCATGACATAGATAAAGGTAGGTGAGGGAATCCCGGGGCTCACAGCTAACAGTGAACTGCTGGACCCAAGCCAGTAAAAATTCCCTAAAACAGCTTTGGGCCAGTAGAAAAAAGACCTCAACTGGTCCTACAGAAACAGTAAACAGTATTTTCAGGAATTAACTATTTTGACTGCTAAGTGATGCAATTTATTTTTTTATTTTTAACTTTTAATGTTCTTGGGATATCCAACTAAGAGTTTTAGTGGCACAAATAAAGATTTTCATATGCTTCAAAATCATATATTGTATATTTTTTTTCAATATTGGAAGCCATTTTCTACCAATGTACCTTTGAGTTGTGATTTGTTTTTTTATATTGTAATACATTTTCTGCATTGTGTTCAAGGTTGGATGAATGATGTAAAGAAAAATGGCAAAAAAGTGAAAATAAGTAAGTATAAGTATCTCCTGAAAACTAATGAAGAATTCTCCTTCAAATATTTCCAACAAAGGTTTAATTTAAGAGTATCTTAGGTCCAGACGACACTTGTCTAGAAGTTAAAGCATGAAAGGATAGTATTGGCATTCTCTCCAGTACTGCTTAACCTTTATGCTGGTGGTGGCTAATTTGGCCAATACAAAATTGACGCAAAAACGCTGAAAAATCATCGAAACCATGGCAAATGGGTACTCATCTGAGAGTACTCAGTGAGAGCTTTCCAATGAATACCAACATGACAGGGTTTCGATGATTTTCAAGATATTTTGATTTTTTGTGCCTTTGACGGAAGTAGCCTCAGCATTGGAAGGGTTAACCCTTATGCTGATGGTGGCTAATTTGACCAATACAAAATGATGCAAAAAAACTGAAAATGACTGAAATCCTGGCACATGGGTACTCATCAGAAAGAACTCAGCGAGAGCTTTCCAATGAATACCAACACAACAGGGTTTAGATGCTTTTCAATAAATCTTGCCTCCTTGTGTTTGAACGAAAGTAGTCTCTGCTTTGGTAATTTGTCTGTGGCGACCAATCCATATTCACTTTCATCTAAGGTCACAGCAGTCGACACTTGTATCTGTCCTTTTTGTTGTATGTTTCCTGTCTGTAATTTGTCCAGTTTGAGTTTTAGACTCTCATCAATTTTCAGAGGAACTCTTTAGAATGAATGAGATAAGCTATTAAACTTGAAGAGATTGAAGAAATATTACAGCAATTCACACTTGATGACACTTGTATTTCTACTTCTTTTTTTTTTTCTTTTTTTCCTGTCTGTAATTTGTCCCGTTTGTGTTTTAGGTCCTCGTATATTATTCGACAGCTGGTCGACCAATGACTACAATGCTCTCTTTGCCAGTGAGGACGAGATGGAGGATTGCGCCAACGCCATACTCAAAGTCCTGAAGGTACATTTAATTTTTGATGATTAATATTCTAAACATGACTATACCAGAACAACCTGAAAACATGTTCATTTCCCAAATAGGTTTGAATTTTACCCTTATGCAGCTGTTGGCTAATTTGTCCCGTACAAATAATGCAAAAACCTGAAAAATGATTGAAACTCTGGCAAAGCAGAGACCACTCATCTGAGAGTACTCAGCGAGAGCTATCCAATGAATACCAACATGACAGTGGTATAATACAACTAGAAAGCTTCAAGCAAAGCTTTTAACCCATCCATGCCTGGCGCATCCTCTTGCCTGACTTTTTTGGTGATATCTTTGCAACGAAAGTAGACCAGATCCCAACTCTCAACTAGCCGTCAAATATAATTTGAATTTATGATTAATTCCAAAGTCATTTTCAGACAATATTTTTCAAGGAGATCTGCAGGCATAAATAGGTTAGGCTCAAAAAAAAGTTGTTTGTTTCCTGTAACCCTACCCTAACAAGTTTTTATTCAAGAAAATCCCTACCCTAAAGTTTTTTCTGCCTTACCAACTCCCAATCAATGTAAAACATGCATATAACACACATTTTGACCAAAATAAACAATGCAAAAAAAAATTATTTACCGACCTACCTACCCTATTTTTTTTCGGACCGTTACAGGAAACAAACAATTTATTCTTTAGGCCTTAGAAATGTGGGGTATTAGGATTGAAGGAATGCCCACTTTATGAAGGATGCCCATGGTAACCCTTCCAATGCTGAGGCTACTTTCGTCAATGGCACAAAAATGCAAAAAGCTTTGAAAACCATTTAAACCCTGACATGTTGGTATGCATTCAAAAGCTCTTGCTGAGTACTATCAGATGAGTACCCATTTGCCAGGGTTTCGGTCATTTCTCCTGGTTTTTGCGTCATTTTGTATTGGCCAAATTAGCCACCAGTAGCATAAGGGTTACACATTTTTGCATTTCATTGTTTATCATGTTCTTTCCAGACCTATAAGTTTGAGGGGACTGTCATAGAAATCTGGTCACAGCTAGGAGGACAAAAGAAAAAGTAAGTATAGGCTCTGTTTTCATTTACACAGTTGTACAGGGTAAAAAGCAGGATAACCTATATATGTGAGTAGTGCCCAAAACTGCCTGACCATATCAGTGATATCTCCCTAAAAAAGCAATTTTCAGAAAATATTTCAAGAATGTAAATTAGAAACTGACTTAAACAAATCCCCTGCAAATATTTTTCAAAATTATGCTTAATTTGAAAGTAAGATATTTTCAAAAGTATCATGGTTTCAGGCATCAATTGTCCAGGAAATCTCCAAGCGTGAATGAGTCGAGTTAATTGTAGTATACACTAATGATAGTGGATGACTAATGATTCAGAATATCCATCATGTACCAGGGTCTGACACTAAGATTTCAGGCTAGGGGCCCGAACAGGTCTTTTGATTAAAATAAGCGGTCAAAAACAGGATTTCTGGTTATTATACATACTATTTTGGGCCCCTAGCCTGAAAAAGCTTGGGGCCCACAGCAAAATCTATGAGCATATGCCCCTGGGCCCCTGGGAAAGTCGAACCCTGCTGTACTATACAGTGAAATACAATGAAACCTTTGAGATTTGACCACCCATAACTTTAAGAAAAGATTGGTTTTCAGCTCACTTGCTTTAATTACCCATTGTTTTTTTCCTACAGGGAAGTGACTCACTTTATAACTCACCTGGCAGAAATTCTTCATGGAAGCCACAAGAAGCTCATCCTTGTTTTACCCCCTCCTCTTCGGCATATGTAAGTACTCTTTATGTATGTTGGGGATTGGCAAATTTAGAATTTTCACAAGGGTTCAGAGTAGAGCTGCACTCACGGAGGGAGATCAACTCATGAGCTCACCACCCGTTTGACTCGTGAGCTCATGAGCTCACGGACGTTCCAATTTTCCAAAGATATACTTATTTTCCAGCCCAGCTATCAATAAATAAATATTTATTGGCGGAGATTTATTAACATTGCCATGTATATTTGATTTTACAACGTGTTGACGAGGTACAAAGGTCAGTACAACACTCTACACTTTTTAAATAAGTACATTGGAGATTGTAAAGAAGACATGACAGCAATAAGCAGTTATATATGTTAATAATGTGTGTTAAGTGCTCTGTGTTACGTTTGTATTCCTAACATAGACGAGCTCACGATTTGATCATTTCAGCTCGAGCTCGGCGAGTTTGCTTCAGGGCTCGAACCACTCGAGTTCGTGAGTAGTGAGTGCAGCTCTAGTTCAGAGACAATTATAATCAGAATAGGATTGCCACAGTCTTATCTGCCTGATTTCATTGGTGTCTGGTATATAAATATATATAAATAGAACTCTCTGCTTAAACAGGGCAGTTGAGTTATTTGGAAATCTTGACCTCTATCACTTTTGCTTTGTGGGTATTATTAGAACACATGGGCCAACCTTAACCCATCCAATGCTGAGGCTACTTTCATCTAAATCACAAGGACGCAAAGATTTTTGAAAACCATCTAAATCCAGTCATGCTGGTATTCATTGGATAGCTCTCGCTGAGTACTCTCTGATGAGTACCCATGTCCCAGGGTTTCAGTCATTTTTCAGGTTTTTTGCATCATTTTGTATTGGCCAAATTAGCCACCAGCAGGATAATAAGGTTAACCCATAAAAATCGTAATTATGAAAAAATATCCTAAATTGCTGAAAATTTACAGTAAGATTAACTTATTGATTGTGTTCTTTATTTGCAGGGACAGGGAAGGCATGGTCAACAAGAAAGATTTTGATGCTCTGGCTCCGCATGTGGATGGCGTAAGCCTCATGACGTACGATTACACCAGCGGCATAACGTAAGCACAACCACCATGTTAACACATTATAGTATTGTTTTATTAACAGAAAAGGTAATATACAATGCAATGAAAAAGGGAAACAAACCACACATAGGTGCAGTGAAGTGTGAAATAAGAAACCTTTATTGTCAGGAAAAATGCAGATTTTGTATATATATCCTATGCTTTGACTCTGTAACTGTACTTATAGACTTGTTGGAAAATGAATGAAATAAATTGAAAATAAAAAATGTTTAACACATTAATACTCAGAAGTCCATCTGACTAGTGTCGTTTGGACCTGTCATACTTTTGAAAATAACATCTGAATGAAGCATTAATTTGTAAACTATTTGAAGGAGAGTTGTTGATTAAGTTTTAAAGAAAAATTCTCCCTCAAATATTTTCTAACCATTGCTACTGTCAGAGAGATATCACCAAAATAGTCAGGTGGTTTTGCCCGCTTCAGGGTTATTGTTGCTACTGTATTTGCAGAAAGGTAGGCAATCAATTATAACCACTATCAAGAATAAGTATTGAGCACTCAAAGTCAAATGTTTCTTTAAGATGATTATTTTTCTAATGATTAATTCTATTTGGAAAAATTACAATACAACACATTGCTATAGAAAACAACAGATGTACCAGGCCTAAAAATGTTCTTTGTTTCCTGTAACCCTACCCTATTTTTCACTCAGAAAAATACCAAACCCTAAAGTTTATTCCACCCTCCCAACTCCCAATCAACATAAAACAGGCATATAACTCACATTTTTGAAAAAAAAAAATCCCCCCCAAAAAAGATTAACGACATACCTACCCTATTTTCTTCGGACATTTACAGGAAACAAACAATTTTTTTCTAGGCGTTAAAGTATTGAGCATTTTAAGTACATTGTTCCTTTAAGGTACTTGATTTTCTGATGATTAATTTCAATTTGGAAAATTACAATACAACACATTGCTGGAGAAAACAATAGATGTATCAATTGTTTCGTCTTCCATATTTTTTTTCAGTCCCGGCCCAAATAGTCCGATACAGTGGATGAGGAAATGTGTGGAGACTCTGGTGCCAGACGCTGGCTCCCCCTACAGGAAGAAAATATTACTAGGCCTCAACTTTTACGGTAGCGACTACACACCACGAGATGTTTTACCTGTGACTGGCACTCAGTAAGTGTGTGCAAATTCTCCTTACTTTTAACCCTTATGCTGGTGATGGCTAGTTTGGCTAAAACAAAATGATGTGAAAACCCTTAAATAATGACTGAAACCCTGCCAAATGGGTACTCGTTTGATAGTACTCAGCAAGAGCTATCTAAGGAATACCAACATGACAGGGTATAGATGGTTTTTTCGGAAATCTTTGTGTTCTTGTGCTTTGAAAGAAAAATAGCCTCAGTATTAGAAGGGTTTAGTTAGTATGATGTAATTCAAAGTTATCTTTTAATCAAACAGTGTGACAGTAGGACTATCCATAACTTTTTTTAAGTTAGGGCTCAACCTAGTCCTTTAACACCAAAAGTGAATCCTTGTGAACCAGAAGAAATTTTTATGGAGTCAAAAATTTCCAAAATTAATTTCCTTTTATTCCTTTAAAAAAATATCTTTGCAATTTTTAGCTTATCATGGATAACGTGTATATAAAACGTGTACATTCAGTAACATTTAGCCTTTTTGTTCTAGGGATCCCTTTGGGTAAGATTGATGTTTATGTGTGCATCACTCTGCTCCTTTTTCAGTCTATTATATATATAAATATATATATAAATATATATATATATATATATATATATATATATATATATATATATATATATATATATATGTATGTATATATATGTTTATATATATATATATATACACACACAACTCTGGAGACTGTTTGCCATTGTCACTGGCATTGCCTTCTGCTACTGTCTATGCACCACACTGCAAAATTTTCCTTTCTTCTTGTTCAATTGTTTTTCATTTAATTATTTGTTTGTTGTGCCATTTTAGGTCAAATGTAATATCTTCTCAAACAGTTATTACCTTGGTCTATTTTTTTTCCTTGATATTTCTATTTTATACTTTTCCCAAAAATTTGTATAAATATGACCTTTGACTACTTTTTACCACAGCAATTTTAAGGAAATAAATTGAAGGCAAATTGTTGATCAAACCCAACTCAGCAACTGTCTATCAAGTATGCTGTAAATTTCAATCTTTTTCCCAAGTTATTTGCTTAGGAATTAAGATACGTAATACCTATGTATCACCAATCCATACGACGCTTTCTTCAGGCATAAAAGGGTTAATCAATTTGCATCTGAATAGAAATTGGACAATGTTAGCAAATAGAATAGTCATTATTATCATTCAAGGTATGTACGAAGCCAAAATATATGTTAGATGATAGGAGATGTTACTATTTTGTACTTGTTACCCACATTTTTTTTAAATTTTGCTGATATGCACAACATACTTCATATCAACCCTTCTATATGTTATATTATTTGATGATCATTCCATTCATGCACAATATCTCAACATATTTCATCAAAAAAGTTACCACAGACTGCTTGCTGTTTTTCACCACTGTCCTGGTTCAAATCTGGCTTGGGATATTCGAGAAAGTTGCCAGGATATACCAGTTTCTCCTTCCATTTACAACTGGCTTTGGCTGAAAAAGTAACGATTATTAAGGTCTTACGATACTCTATACCGGTGACACCTATTGGGTATTGGACAAACTAAAATAATTTATTACAATTTACCTGATGTCACTAGAAAAATTGAAAGGAAATTGATTTATATTGAATATGTACCAATTCTGATTATACCCACCTATTATAAATAGCATCCTATGAGTTTTTTGTTTTTGGCTACAGTGATTTCCATATTCATTGAATTTGATGTTTTCACAAGTTTTCAGGAATAATGTGTGATAATTCATGTGTATAAAATGGGGTTCCCTTGCTCAACAATATCTTATATAAGGATGGGCATATACGGTAACAATTGAGTAACTCTTTTCTAACATTTTCATAAAAATTTGCCCCCAAAAAGTCCTATTTCACAAACTTTGACCATCTGTGGTTCGAGAACTAACACGATGACCTATCATTTTCTTTATGTCATCTTATTAAGAGCATTGTGTAGATAGTGTAGACAAAAATTGGGGAAAATTAAACTAGGCAATTCTGACTTATATCAATTTTGGGTTAAAATCTTGTTTCTCGAATTCCTTGATTTTGCCCAATAATTCCTACATAACAGCAGAAAAGTAATTTCAACTAGGCAGAACAGTATTCCAGGCTGTGTCAGTATCTTTGAAGGGATAAATCTAGCAAAAAAAGACACCAATTTTGGGGAAAGTGATGTTTGTGACATAAATTGCATTAAATTTTCAAAATTCTGTGAAAAAAAACTAAGCTGATGACCCCATGATTTTAAGTTGTTATGAAGATCACTGTGCTATGTTCTTTCCTTTGGCAAAATTTCAGGAAAATTAAACTGAGATTTCTAAAAGTGTCGTAAGACCTTAAAATTCAAAATTGGATTTTCATAAGATACTCCAGTTTCCTCCTCCATTTACAACTGGCTTCGGCAGAAAAAGCACTAATTATTAAGATTTGAAATCGGGTTTTCATAGGATACTCCAGTTTCTACCTCCGTTTTCAACTGTCTTCGGCAGAAAAAGCACTAATTATTAAGATTTGAAATCGGGTTTTCATAGGATACTCTAGTTTCCCCCTCCATTTACAACTGGCTTTGGCAGAAAAAGCGGCAATTATTAAAATTCAAAATCCAAATATCTTTTGTTTGCTGTTATATGTATCTGTGATGGTGTGACAGCATGACACTGCTGTATATTTCTTGTGTAGTGTCTCATAAGTTATTGTAATAAACTTTTAATTATTGCTGTTTTTCTTTTTCAAGGTATATCTCGATTCTAGATAATATAAGGCCTAAATTCAAATGGCACGCAGATGTTGCAGAGCACTCTTTAGCATACAGGTGAGTATCTCTTCATTCACCACTGCAGGCGTCAGGCTTTGGTTAACCCATTCATGCTTGTGCCAGCCAAAACCGCCTGACTATTTTGGCGATATCTCTCTACAAAAAGCAGTGGTCGGAAAATATTTGAGGGAGATCTGTTCATTAAAACTTTATCTACAACTCTCCTTCAAACAGTTTGCAAATTAATGCTACAATCCAAAATTATTTTCAAAAGTACGACAGGTCCAGACGACACTTGTCAAGTAGATCTCCAGGCATGAATGGGTTAGAATTGAAGAGACCGCCGGACTTCAGGTTTTCAAATCGTCATAGCCCAACCCAAGATCTCATAGCCCTAGATTTTCTAAATGCTGCAGGCCCACTGCAATCCTTCCAATTTTAAGGCGTAACTATATCTTTTCACTGTTCCAAAGCATATTGGAATTGTGCTAAGGACAACTCAACTGATGTGTCAAATGGTGTTCTTCAACTGATTTTACTATGGATATTGCCCTGAGTTTGATCTTAAAATTTCACTTTTCTTATAGCCAGCCGGGCTACAAAGGCAAATATTATTATAGCCCAACACCATTTTCTATAGCAATTGGCTATGGGGCTAGTGTCTAGCTGGACCCCTGTGACTGTGAGGCAGAGATAACCATTGATAGGGATACAGTCATAGTCTTGGCCAGCAGGGCGTCTGGGCATCATTTGGAAGCCCAAGCCTTCAAAAATCACCCCACAGGACACCTAATTTTTTCTGTGAGTAATTCCTTAATATTTCTATATCGACCATATAATTGAAATTTTTCAACCACAAAACAGTTCCTATGACATTGTATAAGGATTTTGTGCCTTATATCAGTAAATCCATGTTTATGGTTGTAATCTGAGTATATCGTGGTCTTCCATGAAAAATAGGACGCCCCAAATTTTGAGAAATGCCAATTTTGGGCACCCAGTTTCAAGATCCTGGCTAAGACCCGACATTTAACTTCTGCACTAAATGCCTGGGCAGCCCAGGCATAATATATGACCACACGCACAGTTGCCAAACCGTTTCCTGGGCATTGATGCATGGATGACCTCACAACTGAACGTATCTTTTATTCCTAAGCTACGTGGGTCATTGATGTGCTTGGCTTATTTCTTGACATATTATGTTGCACAACCGGGCATTGGCAGATGTCTGGTCGACTGGTGCAGGAATTAAATGTCTGTACTGTAGGCCACCTCCTGTAAGTCATATCTTGATGCATACTGTAAATTCTCAGTAATTTGGGACACTTTTTAATAATTAATATTTCTATGAATTCAGGGTGGCCCACATTTTCTGAAAATACTTTGATGTTGTATCAGCAAGATTTTATAGCTAGGTCCATATTTTTTTAAATGGCAACTGGCGATAGATTGAGGGTGGCTCAGATTTCCCATAAAGTACTGTAAATTCGGAAAAGATTGCGTTTTATTTTTGCGTTTTTTTGCGTTTAGCCTCCAAATTCACAATGATTAGTGCTGCCACTTTAAGTGTATAGCTGGCACACCATGTTCGCAAAGTTAAAAAATGTAAAAACCGATTTTCTGTAAATTCGCAAAATTTACTCTACACAATCTTTTGTGAATCTACAATATTTTGCAAAATAATTATACTGGCCCAAATTCCTAGGGTGGTCTAACTTTCCGATGATTTACGGTATATCTTTTTTCTCTCCTGACAGGACGGGTGTAGGAATGCATGCGTTATACTACCCTACCCTCAAATCCATCCACATGCGCCTGGAGCTAGCGAAGGAGTTAGGCACCGGTGTCTCCATCTGGGAGATCGGACAGGGACTCGACTATTTCTACGATCTCTTTTGAGGCAGCAAGACAACATACTGTAGAATAGGAAATTAATCTGAGGTGCAAATTAATCGAATTTGTGATTTTGGATTTTTCCGAAAAAAAAATATTCTGAAAAGCCAATTTTGAAGATTGATATTCCATTGACAGGAATGATACATGCGGTTTTCATTATACCGAACTGACCCCACTCGGAAAAGTTCAGCAGAATAAACCACTGAGATTAATTTCCTATTCTACAGAAAATAAAAGTGTATTGTAAAAAAGGGATATTCAAGTTATGAAAATATGCAAACATCTGATATTTGGGCATTTCTGTTCATTTTGAATTTGCAACATATTTGTACTGTATACTTATATTTGCAATATATATGTATATTTTGTGCAACTTTTTTTTTTTGTTTCCGTCCCCATTTTGAGGATTATTGAGATATCAACCTATTTATTATGCTAATGGAAGTGACGTCTTGAGCTATGATACTTTTGATGATAACTTTGGCTATGAGAAAGATTTTACAAAATATTTGAAGGAGAATTGTTCTTAATGATCTGATTAACATTTCCCCGTCAAATATTTTCCATGCTTCGCTTTCATTTGAAAGATTTATTCAAAATTGCCAGGCTGCTGTCTGCCACACTGAATGTTGATGGGTTAACTTACTGGAACTTTAACTGTTTTGTGGTATTACTTCTGTTGTGATTTACATATGGGTATTGGTTTATATGGAGAGTATTTGTCTACTTGTAGGCAGAGTCACGAGACCTAAAATATCACAATTTCGTTTTATATGAATGAAAGAAAAAAAATGATATTCCTATTTATTTAGATATGTGAACCTTACAACAATACTTTTATGATAAGCAACATGACTGAATATCATAAGATTGCTTTGAAATAGGTAAATATATGACATTTTAAAAAATAAAAATATATATTTGACAAAAAAATATTTTGATAAAGATATCATTAGATTTCTTGGGAATAGGTGAAGATATGTGACTTTTTAAAAATAGCAAAAAAACAATTGACATTTTTTCATAAAAATCAGAGGGGAGAAGTGCTTGGGATGCAGCTGGATTAAGAGCTTTCAACTATGATATTGCACATGTGTATGAAAGAGGACTGTGGTTGAACTTGGTTAAGGATTAATGAGATAAAATACTTTTTAAGTAAAAGCATGAATTAATCTCACAAAAACAACTGCTTGAATATATTGAAAGAGCATAAAATCAAATGACAGTGTTGTTATTGTTATTTATGACAAACTTTGCAGAGTTAACCTTTATGTTGCTGGTGGCTAAATTGGCCAATACAAAATGATGCAAAAAAACTGAAATAATGACTGAAACCCTGGCACATGGGTACTCATCTGAGAGTATTCAGCGAGAGCTTTCTAATGAATACTAGCATGACAGGGTTTAGATATTTTTCAAAAATCTTTGGATCTTTGTGTTTTGGATAAAAGTAGCCTCAGCATTGGAAGGGTTAAGATGGTGGCAGGCATGGGGTCCACAGTTCAATCCCAGGCCGGGGTGAGTAGGGGTTCGATTCATCTAATGGGGCAACCACCGAAAACCTTCATTTCTTACTCTTGATTGTCTGTCACCCAATTATAGGGAGAGATTTCTTTGAAGTGTTTCATATTCATTTCATATCATCGTTCATGCTATCTGTATCATCTGCAAATACAAAAACATAGCTCTCCTTATATGTCTGTGCCACCCCTTAAAAAGGGGTTGCGAACCCTAAAAGAAAAAGTTATGATGGTGAATGCATGAAATGTATCCAGGAGTAAGTATAATTGTAAGTAAAGTTGTGTGTCACAACATGTGAAAAATATACTGGAAAACGCTCCAGAAGAAGTATACTGTGATTGAGCTCAGAGTTTTATATCTAAATTCTTACCTGCTCACATTGGAAGCTATCTCCAGGGCTTGCTCTGGTCACCCAAAAGGTAGGCTCTCATTTGGCAGTCTCTCCCTATGGAAGATCCTTGCGATGATCATAGCGGAGGGTCACACTCTTACACAGAACTTGAACTGTTACTAGAGACCATGAAGACTAGGAACCAAAACCCAAACAATACAACTGGAACGGTCAGACACAGAAAACAACTCTTTCACAATGCATTAGACTAATATAGATAGATAGTCAGATAGATATATCTATGTATATATATATATATATATAGATAGATAGATATACATATATATACGTATGTATTATATATACAGTCAAACGTGTGCAATAGATCTCAGATAGATAGATCTATGTGTGTGTGTATATATATATATATATATATATATATATATATATATATATATATATATATATATATATATATATATATATATATATGTATATGTATATATGTATGTATGTATATATATATATATATATATATATATATATATATACAGTCAAACTTGTGCAAACGACCACTTCTCTTAAACGACCACTTGCTGTAACGACCACTTTCAGATCCCCCCACTGCTATTCCCTGTATATTTAACCTTGATTAAACGACCACTTGCTTGATGTGACCAACAACCATGAAATCTTATCCCTAACAGTACATGACCCTTCATTCAACGGCCACTTGAATGCCTAGGCGCCCTGTCTATTGGAATGGCCACAATGAAATGATGAAATAATCTGTGAAATCAGAGAGGTCATTTTATAAAAAGATTGTCCCTGGTAAAATCGAAAAAATATATATAATTTCTGAGGGTCCTCAATTAATGTTGGAGTACAACTTTTATTTTTTTGAATTGTTTAATATATATAAATATTAATGAAGAAATTTCAACAAACGAAGATAAACATAACGCCCGCAATAATACCTGGTCGTTGTTAGAATTTTTTTGTTTTTTCATAACCTCACTCAGACCCAACCCCAACCCCTTCTAAAGAGACCACCTCCTCAAGAGACCACTTTTGACATTTCCCTTGAGCGGTCGCTTACTAGAGGTTTGACTGTATACTTATAACTAAATACGCGCGAGTGCAGCCTGGTTGTTTCGGTTGACCCGCTGGTTTCATATCCACTTGTTTTTATTCATCTAAGAAGTATTATTCAAGTAATGCTGTATTGGGTGAGTGATGCCCTGTGACCATGTGACCAGCCAAGATGCAAATGGGGTGATTATGGGTTCATTGTTATTCTGTATGTACATTACATAGTAAGTTTAGTCTAGTTATTTATTGTGTGCCTCTCTCCCCTCCCCCATCTCTCTCTCTCTCTCTCTCTCTCTCTCCTCTCTCTCTCTCTCTCTCTCTCCTCTCTCTCTCTCTCTCTCTCTCTCTCTCTCTCTCTCTCTCTCTCTCTCTCTCTCTCTCTTAATGCTTAAAAATCATCAGTTGATTAGTGAGCTGCTCAAATTCTATTATTTTTCTCTCAATTTGTACAGAAACACATATAGATCCCTGGTTTAAGCCTATACCATGCTTTTAGTAGTATCTTCTGCAATTTTGAAAGTCTTAATGAGCTCTTTTTAATTTGTTTTGATCTTTTCAAAATCGATTCTTACACATTGTAAGCTGCCAACCGAAAATGAATGGAGTCTAGCTGGTACCTCCAATCGGTCTCCATTGTACATGATTGCTTTGACTTGTAAATGACATACTGTGACCCCTATCCTATTATTGGTACTTTCACTACGAATACAAACTTTATTACTCTCTAACCGCCTTTTGCGGTACATAGAGGAAATACAATAATTTCATTAGAATAATCAACATATATATATACATCTACATTGTAGTCATAATTGTAAAAATATACATATATACAATGTACCCCCATAAAAGTTATGTCTCATACTCAGCTGCCATCTATTGAGGAAACTGGCAACCATTCTCCTGTATTTCCAACCTATAATGTGGCGTCATCTATTGGTGAATTTTGTAACTAGAGGT
>CAWWDR010000706.1:0-10000 GCA_963942565.1 Maea johnstoni | reverse complement strand
AGTTATTTCTGTACTACAAGTCATGTGATTTAACCTGTGTATTCACTCCCACACTAGATCTCAAGCTGATCAGTTGTTTGTCTATGATTGTTACATGGTGTCAGAAGTAACCACTCACTAAGCAGAATAATGGAGCACCTTAGGCCTCCTAGTCATATGAAATTTGAAGGCAATGTAGCTGATAACTGGAGACGTTGGGAGCAGCAATTCACAGTCTACATGAGAGCTGCAGAAGTTAGCCAGAAACCTCCAGCAACACAGGTGGCCATTATTCTCCACTGTGCAGGTCCAGAAGCACTGGAGGTGTACAACACTTTCCCTTTTGATGGCGAGGAGGACAGGAACAGTGTTGATGCTGTATTGGGCAAGTACAAGTCTTACTGTCAGCCTAGAAAGAACATTGTTTTCGAACGCTAGAAGTTTTGTGGCTATAAGTTATGCAGATCAGCTAGATACAGGAAAAGAGTGAATATGCTACATGAAGACACAGAGAGTAGTGTGAATGAGGATGAAGATGATGAAACGTATATGTATATAGATCAGCTTTTATTGGAAAGATAGAGCTGTCCAAATGGCAAGTGAACCTGAGGATACAGAGTAGACCAATGGATCACTGATTTGAAGACAAGGGCAAGTACTTGTGAGTTTGGAGTTGAATGTGATAACATGATAAGAGACAAAATAATTTTTGGTGTGAGAGAAAGAAGCCTCAAGGAAAGAATGCTCAGGGAAGCAGACCTCACATTAGAAAAAGCTATTGACTTATGCCATGCAGCCGAGGCAAGTAAGGCCCATTTAAAGACAATGGCAGATGCGGCAAGTGAGATGGCAGGTGTGACAATGATCAACAAAGGAAGAGGTAGAAAGGTCAACTACAAATCTAGCAACAAGCCAAAGAAAGTTACAGAGAGGCCTTGTGAGTACTGTGGTCAACATCATGAGCCTAGAAAATGCCCAGCCTATGGGAAAACATGTAATAAAAACGCAAAGAGGCATCATTTTGCCAGTGTATGCAGATCAGCTAGATACAGGAAAAGAGTGAATATGCTACATGAAGACACAGAGAGTAGTGTGAATGAGGATGAAGATGATGAAACGTATATGTATATAGATCAGCTTTTATTGGAAAGATAGAGCTGTCCAAATGGCAAGTGAACCTGAGGATACAGAGTAGAGAAATCTTATTCAAGTTAGATATTGGGGCTCATGCAAGCAGAAAGTTGGCAGAGATGATGAACTCAAGTATACAGGAGATGTTTAGAATGCTTATGGTAAAGGCAAGACCTATAGGCAAGGCAATGCTGAAGTGTGAAGTAGCAAGTACTAAAGAGATTAAACAGTTGACATTCTTCATCATTAAAGAGCCGTACTCTGCAATTCTAGGTCAAGATGCCTGTGAAGACCTACACATGATTAAGAGAATTGGAGTCGAAGAATTGTCAGAGCCAAAGACATTGACTTCAGAGGAATGCTTGAAGAATTCAACGATGTATTCACAGGAGTAGGCCAGTTTAAGAAATAATGCAACATTGAGGTTGATAGAGATGTGCCAGGGGTGATTCAGCCACCACGTCGATTTCCATATACCTGTCTTGAGAAACTCAAGACAACCCTCGAAAAGATGGAAACTCAAGAAATAGTAGCGTCAGTGGATAAACCAACTGACTGGGTCAGTAATCTGACAGTTGTCGGGAAGAAGAAGGGAACACTCTGTGTGTGTCTAGATCCAAAGCCTTTGAATGAAGCCATTAAGAGAGAAAGACATTCTATACCATTGCTAGAGGATGTCCAGCACAAGCTAAATGGCAAGAAGGTATTCACTATATTAGACGAGAGAAGCGGATTTTGGCAAGTGAAGCTGACAGATGAGTCATCTTATATGACTACATTTAATACCCCCTGGGGAAGAAAGATTTTCAGCAAGATCTTCAGCAAGTGAGGTGATGCAGAAGAGGAATGAAGAGACATTTGGTGATATACCTGATGTCCATATCATCGCAGATGACAAGATAATTGCAGGCAAAGATGAAGAACATGATGCAACATTCAGGAAAGTGATGAAGCAGGCGAGAGAACAATGTGAAATTCAATCCTGAGAATATACAGTTTAAAGTCCCAAAAGTGATCTACATGGGAACCGAGATTACTAAAGACGGGCTGCGACCAGATCCAAAGAAGGTTGAAGCTATCACAAAGATACCAAAACCTGCGAACAAGCAAAAAATTGCGAAGTTTGCTTGGTATGGTCAAGTATGTACCTCATTTCATTCCCAATGAGTCCTCCATCACAGCACCACTCAGGAGTCTGCTGAAAGAAGATTCAGCATACCAGTGGCAGCATGAACATGAAAAGACACTTGAAACAGGCCGCCACTGATTGCATGCTGTCTCTCACCTCTGCCTGGGTTCGAATCCCAGCCTAAGCATGTGGGAAAGTTGCCAGTGACTTGGGGTCAGGCGGTGGTTTTCGCGGGGTAATCCGGTTTCCTCCACTACTTACAACTGGCTAGTCACGAATTAGCCCTAATTGGCATAAATGTGACGAAAAACAAAATTCCAAATCCAAAGACACTTGAAACATTGAGAGAAACCCTGTCAACTAGACCTCCCAGTAGGCAAATCTATGTACAATGTACGTACATTGTACGTACAAGCCTTACATATGGATTTGGTACGGATAACATTTGGAATGAATGGGTCCGTACGTACAATGTAAATACAGAGCCGTACAAACAATGTACGTACAGAGCCGTATGTATATTGTACGTACAAGCCCGTGCATATGGATTTGGTACGGAAAACATTCCGAATGAATGTATTTTGGACGTACGGGTCCGTACGTACAATGTAGATACAGGGGAAAATCTATCTGAACGCGTTTAGGCCTAAACCGAACGTAATCCCAATGTTCCGCTTTGGTACAGGGAGCGAACCTAAACTGTACGTACAATGTACGTACATTGTACGTCCATGAGTGCAAACCTAAACTGTACGTACAATGAAGGGGGTGCAAAAAGCAGCTAATTATTATTCAATCACTTTAGGCCCAGTGCACGCATATGTGTGTTGCCCAGCACGACAGCACAAACTGCACTTCACTCATTAGAAGTTTGAGTATCGAATGAACTGCTTAAGACCCTATTGATTGCAATCAGGGTAGGTCAGTTGATCCCCTGCTGTAACCATTACCCCTGGTCACGCATCGAGATCTGCTGGCAATGAATTTATTTTACATTCGTCTCAGCTCCCAGTTATAAGTATTGCATCAAATGTACAAGAAGACAATAACATAAATACAACAATACATAACAATAGCAGAATGGACAACTACATTTCTAACTGATGATAACTGTTTATTACTGTTTGCATATACTTTCTCTCACAGGCACCCTAGCGACTCACCTAAGTACGAAGTATGGATGCCGTAAAGTAGTCGTGTTTGGTGGTTTGACGACATGTACTGGTTTTGTACTGTCAGCTTTTGAACCCAGCCTACCCAATCTCTATGCTACATTTAGTCTCGCAGGTAAGTATTTCACACCATCAGGATTTGAATTTCAATTCCCTGGCAAGACACCACCTAGCATTAAGTCAATGGCAACGTTCTAAGACAAAACGAAATAAAATAAGAAAATAAATAATGGAGACAGAGGTTGGATATGGTGGACTTAAATTCCATAACTGAAGTTATTTGATTCATGTCTTAAACTAAAAAACGTTATCACCAGGTTGAAACTAAGTGGACAATTTATCCAAAAGGTAGGGAACTTCAAATGTATTTCTGTGTGGAAAAGATTATAAGGAGAGGACTCAAGGAACGACTTCAAACAGATTCTGGCTAGATGTGGTAAATAGTCTGAAGGTCAAATGGGAACATAATGAATTTCAACATGAATCCGTAATTGTAGATAATGCCCTATGGTATAATGATGAATTCAAACTTTCAATTAAAGAAATAACGGTTTGAAAATTGTACCATGCATATGGTTATGTGATTTGACAAATGCGATACATACACTCATGCCTTTGGACTTTATCATAGAAAAATATGATATCAAGATGAATTTCCTCGAACATCTCAGTCTGGCTAAAAAATATAAAACTATTGTGTATAAAGTAAAAACAGAATACTTTGAACCCTTCCCAGGAAGGAGTTCCCTAAATACTTTATTACTATTAGATAAGAAGGTTGTGGCCTCTTTTTTATACAGTTAGGAAACCTCCCAAGGAAAATATTCTATATAAAATATGTGTCAGATGGAAAGAGAGAGTTCAAATTGAATTAGACACCATATGCGTTTCAGGATATGTTATTCTCCATGTCAATAGCATAACGGATACATATTTAATCCAGACACTATATCATGAATTCTTTGCAAACGAAATATAGGATTAGTTGACATAGACCTCTGTTTAAAGTGTACTACAAATGTAGACATCAAACATAAAAGTGTGCTTATTAAATGTAAAATATCATGCAGAACATTTATGGGATAAGGTGACAAGTAAGATCGTAGAACTACCTTTAAAAAATTACAATCTTCCTATTAGAATAGAAGACAATATTCTGTAAGTACACATACAGTCACAAAGTACACATTCTATCACAAAGAACATAAATGACAGGATATTACATAACCTAATACAGATACATTAGAATCACTCTACTGGAAGCAAGAACAAAGGACAAATCACCGTGAACTTTAAACTACAAAATACACACTAATATTCTTGCCATCTATCGTACAATTGGCAGTTTAAGGAAGGCGAGACAAGACAACCGTGAATGATCAGAGCATCATACAAATAAAGCAATTATGAATGAGTTATATGCAAATGAGCAGGATTCAGATGAGCTAAATCTAATTAAGACGAATAAAAATGAGGTGCCTAACTGCACAGGTTCGTCGAAAACTGCAGTGGACGAAAATGCAAGGGTGGAAAAATGCTCTACTGAGTCTCAGATTAGCAGCAGAGATGAGGAAAATCAGAATTTTAATAGAAGTCACTCAAATAAGGAAGAAGTTTTACTTCAAAAGAATAACATAGAACAACATCATAAGGGTGCATCAAAGACATGAGATGGAAACTACATATATAACATCATCACAGGAGGAACAACATCATAAGGGTGCATCAAAAACATGAGATGGAAACTACATATATAACATCATCACAGGAGAAAGGTCTCACAAAATGTTGTGAGAGGACAGATTTGCTAAAAATGATCAAAGCGTTTATGAGTAACTTCAAGATGCTGCATAATAGTTTATATTGTGTGTTTCCTCTGGTGTTCTTTCTAAACCAGATCAGATATTTCAGCACGACACAGCTACTTACAGCACTAATGAAGGAAAAGTTTCTTGATGACGCTGTATTGATGCTTTCTATTTTGGGAATAAGCGAGATTCCTGTGAGACTATTATCTGGGATACTTTTTGATCTCAACAATGTGCGCATGATCAGGCCTTACATCTATGCATGCGCATTTGGAGTCCATGGTGTATGGATGCTCATGGCGGCCTTCGCTCGCAGTGACGCCATCTTTGTGGTGGCAGCCATCTTGGGATGATAATGTCACAGTCTTCCGTGATTCTGGTTCATCTGTTTGGATTGGAGAATCTATCACAGATAATTGGCGTCTTCATTGGCGTGCTAGGACTCGCAAGAATAGCATCCCCCTTAATAAAGGGTACGCCAAAATTAAATATTTTCTTTTTTACATGTCACAGCTTTTGAAAAAATGTTTCTCTACAGATAAGCCTTCTATCAAATTTTCTTACATTTATAAAAAAGCTGCGCATTTATTTGGGTATTATCATTTTTTAATTAAACACGTCTACAGAAAAGCACAAATATTCCAATGTTTGATATGGAACTGGTGTGGTATCCACAAATAGAACATCATTTACATCTGATATTATTGTCATTAATTGTTACCAACTATGTTTTTCACAAATTTCTTAACTAGTGTGACATGGGTAAAGGAATTTCCTGAAAATGAGAAAGGAATGTAAGGAATTTATTGTTTAGTCTTGTGTGCTCTTGAAACCAATAAGTTCCTTGTTCCATTACATCTGTAGATATTCCAAGCTTCATACTTGAATTAAGTCGTATCTATGCTTGCTTGAAGCAAATGGGAGACATGTATGTAATCTGACGAGAACCCAGGCTTATTACTGATTGCACTGCAGACGTGTTAATCAGCTGAGCAGACAGCCAAAGTGGATGCTAATGTACTGGGTCTAATGGTAATAGTCCCTCCTACCTATTCCCCTGTATGTGTTTCTCTGATGATGAGCAGACAGTGGCCATATAACAAAGCCAGAGTTACTCTAATCACCACATATCATAACAGAATGTCACACTTGCATAGTGATATCCCTTTTGTGTTCTATGCTTGAAACATTCCAAATATATATATATATATATATATATATATATATATATATATATATATATATATATATATTTCTATATCTTTTTCTATATATCTATGACATACTTTATAATGTCATTTCAGGAGTGATCACAGATACGACGGGAGGCTATTCCATTCCTTGGTGTACTATGGGTGCATGTTCCTGCTGCAGTTTCCTCTTCGCTATGGCTGGTTTGTGTTTTCATGGTGAAGGACCTAGATTACGCTTCCACGACAGAACCGATGTCCATGACAAGGCATGCACAGAAACAATTTCAATCGACAAAACTATCCTGGCCAGAAATACTTCAGAAGGACCATTGTCTGAATAACTTCCATCTATTCTGATTCCGGTTCTGAAAAGGTACTGAGCTGACTGCAGGTAGCATATTAAACTATGTCAATCGACAAAACAAGGCAGGCCAGAAGGACTCCAGAAGGACCATTGTCTGAATAACTTCCATCCATTCTGATGCCGGTTCTACAAAGGTACTGAGCAGACTCCTGGTAAAATATTAAACTCAGGGCTTGGAGCAGCATGCACTGTTGGATGTTAAAGCATGTCAACCTCTCTCAATAGATGCCATAGCCTTAATGCCTTCTGGTAGTTGATTCCACTCCTTAAATGTCCGTGGAAAGAATGAATTGGTATATGGAGTGGTAAAGAGTCTGTTATTGCTTTTATGGCCTGCCCTCATTATTGAAGATTGCATATTGAAAACGTCATCCGTGTTAATTGCTATCAAACTGTTTGTGATTTTATAAAACATTGGTAGGCAAGCATCTCTTCGTCTTACTGTTAGTGGTACCCATTCTATTCAGCAATGATGCCTGTCTCCCCTTAGGCTGTAGTTATTCAAAAACCTGGAAATACTTTCAAATTAACTGCATCGGACACGAGATATGGGTCACATACTGATGAACCTTAGATGTGTTTTCAGAAAGCTAAGTGAAGGTCAATATATATATATATATATATATATATATATATATATATATATATATATATATATATATATATATATATATATATATATATTCGTGTTTTTAAGTTTATTTTCTGCTCTGTGCAAGTTTTTATTTTATCGCGTGTTTAAGTTTATTTTCTGCTCTGCGCAAGTTTTTAAACTATCCGTCACATTAGCACCATCGTAAAAATCAGTAACTAATCAGTAGATTTCTTCAAAATAGGTGCTCAATCAGTAGACAGGAATTTCGGGGTCTGAAATCAGTAGAGTACTGCTCAAATCAGTGGAGTTGACAGGTATGGAGAAATCTTCGAAAGGATCCGAAGACAGCTTGAAGGCGATTTACGTTATCCAAACTTCCCAATAGGATGGAAGTCAAAAGGTCACCGATATTTACAAAAAGACAAACAACAACAATGGAAACAACAGCGATAAAGACGACTTACCTAATCCATAGTTCAGAGTAGGATCGAAGGCTAAATAGTCATCACCAATTACGATCTTGCAGTCCTTCCCAGCCTGTGCGCATGCGGCATTGATGACGTCCACTTGGAAACCCTCAATCACGCCATTGTCGTTGCTGTAGTGAAAGAACATCACAATATTTACAGTGCCCACGTGGTCCCGGACAACTTATAACAGAAATCATCAAATAGATATGTATTTGAAAAATATTTGAAGAGGTATTGTTATGTTCGACAGTAACAACAACATTTAAAGGTAAAGGTATTCGGTTTATAGTCTTGTATCCACCAAAATGTTCACACGACCCCCTTCCCAAGCAGTCCTGTACACACGGAAACCATTTCAATCCCCCCCACCCCCGAGGGATATTATTGGGCAGCTGGCAGCATATAACTCGCAAGCTCTAAGCACTAACTTATTAATGCTAGGTACCCATTTTACAGCTGGGTAGACTGAGGCAATATAGAAAAAACTGTCTTGCCCAAGGACAGACCAAAGTGCCCGGCCGGGAATTAAACCAATAACGTGGCTTATCAGGCATGATAGCTGCTCTCACATATGATATAACTTAAGGCACCCAGTCAATGTAGTAGAAGGCACTGCTCAGAGGGAGAAATGCCATGTTCGATTGTATATTTAAAAGTCATTTCAACGACACATATATGTAGTCATGTATTGTGAAACTGATGCCCGAAAGTTGTTTTAAGTTCAAATAAACAGAAAGTGTATATTAAATTTCAATATAGTGCGCTCCGCACTTTACATCCCAGATAATTACAGACAAGAAATAAGAAATAGTACTCACACAAAGTCATAAGGTACCCAGTTTGCAGCCAGAGAGATTAAGTAGGTGTTCTGAGTAGGATCCACTGGGTAGGCTCTTTTCTCCCTAAATTATGAGATAAAATCAAAAATTTAAGTAATTTATCGCATATTCATTAGTTCTGTAATTCAGCATAGTTACATATGTAATTAAGTTGATATGTAATTAAGTTGCCAGTGACTTTGGCTAAGTCACTGCTTTTGTCCGGCAATCTGGTTTGCAGCATTTACAAAAAAACCTTTACTTACGAATTAGCTTTAAATGAAAGAACGGGAAGATATGAGAAAAATAAAGTTTTAAAATCTACACGATCGAAAATTCACCTGCTAAACGTTGACGGTTATAAATGGAGGAAGCTGAAACAAAATAACGACACATGATTGCATACGAAGTATATAGCTTGGAAATATAACTAAGCCTGCTAATTGCTTTTGCCTACATTTTGATTCTGTCAATATTCGAACTGATTTGATGATCATTCTAGTCGTTTTTAAAATCAAATTTCTAAAAGGCTCAGGCAATCAATTCACCTGTATACGTATTTATCATTATCGACTGGTCCCTAAAAAGGAAATGATCAAACAAAGATACAAACACTATAACTTATAAAACGGTAAGAAAATCAATGTACAGGCAATAACGTGGTCGCACACATGTATGCCTGTAGCAATTTAAGGAGCTAAACACAAGCGAAGCAGATATCACGTTTAGGCTCGTATGGGCTCTTAAAACTTCACTCTGCCTGTCGTCAATTGAATATTTGGAAAAGATTCACAAATGTTCAAAGTTTTGCATTGGGAAAATTCTCAACCATGCAGTAGAATATCCGAGTGTTTTGTTCTTACCTTATAGCGCTGGCCGACGATGGCTCGAGCCAGGCGAAGATGGCGCAGATACAGAGGGCTGCTAGGACAGACATGGTCTCGCAGGAGCTCCTGACAACCGAGTGTAGAAGTCTGAATTCTCGCAGTCTTTTATACCGTTTAACAAAGGACCTAGTGGTTTTAGGCGTGCTGTTCCGGTTTAATGATGTGGCAGTGGGTGTTTTTATTTAATTGCTTGATCGTGATGATTTATTTGCATCGCTTTGAAATTTTAGCGGTATTTACTCTGTTGGTTGCAAGTTCTTTTTGATCAACTTCCCCTCCTACAGCTGGAAAGTATACAGAAATGTTGACATATGTATATATATATATATATATATATATATATATATATATATATATATATATATATATATATATATATATATATATATATATATATATATATATATATATATATATATATATATATATATATATATATATATATATATATATA
>CAWWDR010000705.1:0-16561 GCA_963942565.1 Maea johnstoni | reverse complement strand
AAGAATTAACAATTCTGAAAAATAACAGCTTAGAACTCCAAAATTTCATACCTCGCCAGGACCCTCAGCCCCTTCTTAAGAGACCACCTCTTTAAAAGACCACTTTTGACATTTCCCTTGAGCGGTCGCTTAATAGAGGTTTGACTGTATATATATATATATATATATATATATATATATATATATATATATATATATATATATATATATATATATATATATATATATATATACATGTATGTATATATATATATATATATATATATATATATATATATATATATATATATATATATATATATATATATATATATATATATATATATATATATATATATATTAAGCACCTTATTCGATAAGCAAATTGTAAATAAATAAATATATGTATATGATCTCATAGCAAACTGCGATGGTCCATTTCAAAGGGTAAACGAACCCCACCTTATAAATCGGACCACTGTCCAAGTAACTGACCATCGACATCATGACGTTCTTCGGATCATGGCAAATGAGATATTCAAGGAGACGGTACCCAGCAAACACAAAATATTTTCAAAATAATTTTAAAAGGACTGAGAAAAGATTGTTGGAAACATTCACAATAAACATGAATAAAACATTTAATTGGCTAAATGTTCAATAACCAAAGGGAAAACATTAGTGAAATAATGAATGTAAATAATGTTATACAATAAAAATATGATATTAGTAAAACATTCACGAGAATAAAGGAATATTTTCTCAAAATATAAACCAATATTTTTTCATAATAATGTTTGATAATATTACATTATCTTTTATCAACATTTATAGTTTATGTTTTACATCTGCGTATTACAAATGTTGTTTTCAACATTTATTGAATGTTTTATTGATATACTTTGAAATGTTTCTAAAACGTTTGAAGAAGTATAAATAAAATATCATTATAAACATTAATGAAATGTTTAACAATATTTTTCTAAAATATGTCTGATAATATTAAACTATAATTTTTTTAACATTTAAAATAAATGTTTTAAATCTGCCTATTACAAATGTTTTTTAAAATATTAATTAGATATTGTAATTGCAAAGTTTCAAATATTTCTGAAAAAGGTTGAAATTGAATATCTAGATATATATTGATACAATAATAATCAATAGTTTTCAGCGATAATGTATGATAACATTATTCTATCTTGTATTAACATTTTGAGTAAATGTTATACATCTGCTTATTACAAATGTTTTTTTCAAACATCGGTTTGATATCAAGAACACATCCTGTGAAATATTTGTGAAACATCTGAACAAAGCTGTAATGATATGTTAAAAATGACATTGACAAAATGTTGAATTAATGTTTTGAAATGTTTTGGCCATATGGTTTGTTCAACATTACTATTTGATAATTCAAAAACATTATAAAAATACTAATTTTAACACAAAAACCGTATAAAATATTTCAAAGATATCGTTGAGGAATGCCCTATGATATTGCCGCACATTATTATTCTTATAATAAATAACGTTAATTTATAATCCTACAATTGTTAACAACTTCTAATTTTTATCTGGGACACCCTGTAGTAAATGTTCAGGACAAACAGCACCAATGTTCAAAATAAAAATTCCGATGCCTAACAGTTGTGGACTACAATACAATTTAGAAGAAAAAACTTTGTATGCACTCACCTAAGGAGACTTTTGAGAACGCCAGCAAACCTTATTCTTCCAGCAAAGTTTGAACACGCATCAAATGGGGTAGCTACGTACACACCAACTACTAGTATATCGGTTAATCTCTCAGAAGTTCTGCCCAAGGTAACAAAGCTTATTATGTGTAGCCGGAAATCCGGAGAGCAATTTTCGACCTCAGCGACTTAAATCTCCCAGCAAAGTTTGAATACGTATTAAATGGGGTAGCAACGTACATAACCATTACATTCGGTTAAACTCTGAGTTTTGCTAATGGAAACAAAGATTATGTGTAGCTGAATATCCGGAGAGCAATTTTCCACCTCAGCGACTTAAATCTCCCAGCAAAGTTTGAATACGTATTAAATGGGGTAGCAACGTACATAACCATTACATTCGGTTAAACTCTGAGTTTTGCTAATGGAAACAAAGATTATGTGTAGCTGAATATCCGGAGAGCAATTTTCCACCTCAGCGACTTAAATCTCCCAGCAAAGTTTGAATACTAGTATGTATTAAATGGGGTATCAACGTACATAACCATTACATTCGGTTAAACTCTGAGTTTTGCCAATGGAAACAAAGATTATGTGTAGCTGCATGTCAAGAGATCAATTTTCCACCTCAGCAACTCAATTCTCCCAGCAAGATTTGAACACGCATGAAATGAAGTAGCAACGTACATAACAACTATATAGGTTAATCTCTTAGAAGTTTTGCCAAAGGTATCATAGGTTACTATTAAGCTGAATATCTGAAAAAGAATTCTAAATACAACTACATGGCCCTATAGTTTTGGGTAGGCCGCGAATACAATAGAATTTAGGGAACAGACGTCAGCAACTGAATTCTACCTGTAAAGTTTGAACACATACAATGTATCCAACCAGGTAGTAACAATTATGTCGATTAATCTTTCAGCAGTGTTGTCAAAGTATCAAAGGTAATTTCTAAGTTGAATGCGGGGAGAGCAATTTTGTATACAACAGCCATAAGAGACTTTTTGGGTGGGCCATGGATATGAAATAATTAAGGGAATAATTGTGGGCAATACAATCCTCCGTGTAAAGTCTGAACACTTTTTCTTTTGATTTCGCAAAGCACTGCTGTTTTTAGTCATCATTTTATCAGGACAGATATGACACATACAACGTACACTACATGCAAAAACAACTTATTCGAATAACTTAAAGTTCCATGCTTGTCCATATCGGCTAGCTCTCACTCATATAAATCTACACTTCTAACAGATCTAAGTAAACCATACCTCATATTCTCTCAAACTGAGTTTCTCTGATATTAATACTTGCCAAGTAGTCCTCTAACATCATCTGATTAGATGAAAGGCGTTTGATATCAATTAAGTGGTATTTTTCCCCACTTGTCTTTTTTGATACTGTAAATCACTTAAGTATAGCGGGAACAATAAGATAGCAATAATAGCGCTCTGCCCATATGCGCTATTGTAAAATCCCCGTAATTTTGAAATTCTTACTTGAACTTGCTGCTGCTGTTCCCGTTCACTGCTATACTTAGATCACGCTATCCAGGGCAGTACCGTATTTACGCTATATAATGTTCACGCCATATTTAAGTGATTTACAGTATATGGTTTGGGTAGCTGCAGTAATGACTTCTTGTGATATTGTCGGGGGAATCCCAGCCAAGAATTTTTGCAATATTCCCAAATTTAATATGTGGATCCACTAAAGACTATTTAAGTCTGAACACTTATCAAATGATGTAACATCGTAAATTATAAAACAGATATATTGGTTAATCCCCCAGAACTTTTGCCAACGGTGCCAAAGATTATTTTATGCGGAATGTTCCAAGAGCAGTCTTCAATACAACTGCCATTCAAGGAGATTTGCAAAGGTAGGCCATACATACGGTAGGGTTGTGGTGGTCACTGAGTCAATAGAGAGATTCCGCTATGTCGTAAACGCCTCCGCGAACGGCTAAGCTTGTACGGAGCCGTAGGCGGAGGCTGGTGGGTACAAATATAATTCCGCTACAACGGGACTACGGCTACGCCGTAGCTGATTATAGAAATCAAGTGGCGATCATCTCTGCCAAACGGAGCCTATCTTTATATTTAAAATTTCTATATCAAAACCGGCGAATTTTTTAAAACCGCTTGGTCAATGTTGAGTTAACATATTTAACTCAATGTTGCAATCAATGTTTTTGTGGATTATCAATTTAATATTCCACATTTATTCAAATAGCTGCGCCGTTTTGGACTTACGGCCTACAGCGTGTCTCAGCCAGTTCACGAGATCGGCTCCGCGCCAGGCAGCGCCAGGCTACACGCAAAGTGATGACGATGCATCACTTTGCGTGACGTGGCACTATCCTTAGCCGTAGCCGGAGCCGTACACGGGATAGCGGAACTTGCCTATTAATATAAACTCACGTACTAAACAAGCTTTGCCAACGAAGCCAAAGATTATTTTTATGCTGAATGTCTCAAGAGCAATATTGAACAAAATTGTCTTACAAGGAGATGCCAGTATCGATCATCGCATAAACATTTTTTTGGCAACCAATCCATGTCTTTCATTTGTCTTATACAGCATAACTTTCTCTACACGCTCAGCCCCTTTGAGTATTTAACTAGTATTGCAGTGGAATAGCACCAAACTGCAGGTCTTTACCTTAATACAGGCAACTCAGTTTATCCGGACACGTGTAAACCGGATTTTAGTCTAAACCGGACAGATTTGAAGGTCCAAGTCCCTTCCTATACATATAATTCCTATGCGCATAGTCCGGATTTCACCTAATCCGGACAGAAATCTAGGCTCCACATCAGTCCGGATTAAGCAGAGTTGCCTGTAGTTAACCACGCTTTCAAAAGCATTCATATTTTAATATCAAATGGTAATAGTGCAATACAGGAGCCAAACCCAGATTTTTCGGCAGAACCCTGCACTAAGAGTTAAGGTTTTTTCTTAAAAAACGCTCCATGGTGACCAGTGTCATCGCTCCATGGCTCATGGACCTAGTAGTAGTAGTAGTAGTAGTAGTAGTAGTAGTAGTAGCAGCAGCAGTAGTAGTACTAGCAGTAGTAGTAGTAGTAGTAGTAGTAGTAGTAATAGTAGTAGCAGCAGCAGCAGTAGTAGTAGTATAGTAATAGTAGTAGTAGTAGTAGTAGTAGTAGGTAGGTAGGGTAGTAGCAGTAGTAGTAGTAATAGTAGTAGTAGTAGGTAGGAAAGTAGTACTAGTAGCAGCAGCAGCAGCAGTAGTAGTAGTGGTAGTAGTAGTATAGTAGTAGTAGTAGCAGTAGTAGTAGTAGTAGTAGTAGTAGTAGTACTAACAAGAATGTCGATCACCAAATACGCAACCTGCAGATCTTGCTCAACAGCCTCAACACGACTCCTTGCCCAGATGTTGACAAGAACCACTCAAGAGTTGCTGTCTGCTCATGTGCGTGAGCAACTTCATCTATGATATAAACAAATACGCGTTACGAGAGCCCTCTCCTAGTGACGTCACACTGATGCGAGATTAGTTGTGTCCAGGGCTTCACAATGGACCCTAGGGTAATTGGTCTGTGGAGACCAATCCATGTTACTTCATTTAAGGTGGTAGTAGTAGTAGTAGTAGTAGTAGTAGTAGTAGTAGTAGTAGTAGTTGCAGTAGTTACTGTAATAGTAGTAGTAGTTACTGTAGTAGAAGTAGTAGAAGTAGCAGTAGTAGTAGTTAATGTAGCAGCAGTAGCAGCAGCAGTAGTAGTAGTAGTAGTAGTAGTAGTAGTAGTAGTAGTAGTAGTAGTAGACGAGCAGTAGTAACAGTAGTAGTAGTAGTAGTAGTAGTAGTAGTAGTAGTAGTAGACGAGCAGTAGTAACAGTAGTAGTAGTAGTAGTAGTAGTAGTAGTAGTAGTAGTAGTAGTAGTAGTAGTAATAGTAGCAGTAGTAGTAGTAGTAGTAGTAGTAGTAGTAGTAGTAGTAGTATCACAGACTGCTTGACGGCTTCCTCCTCTTTTTTACTAAGTCTATCAGCTGCTCTAGTGAGAAGAGTGCAGCGCCAGTAAAGTACATTCCTCCTAGTATTTGAAACGAGGTTGTGAACGATCCAGTCTGTACTTGAGCGACACCTATCGAAAAAATAAAACATCAAGATGTACGTTCTAGTGTACATTTGCATGAATTTTGTAAACAAATAAAATTCGAGAATAATTGTTTGTTTGTGCTATGCTGTGTTAGCCAATTTTGATTTGGATTTTTTTCTAATTTTACCCTGTTCGAATCATCCAAATCATCTGTACCGCCTTATCTTGCTGTAGGGCTAAATGTATACTTTCAAAAATTCAACGAATGATGATCGAGGTAAAAATATAGCAGCTACTTTTTTTAAATGAACCTACGGCGATGGTTTCTTGATTTATTGGTTCCCAGATCCTTCCCAGACCAATTTTACAGGGTCGGGAGGGAGTTGATCTTTTTGATTTTTTTAACACACAGAAATCTAAGTAAGCAGACAGGAGGGAGGGAGGTAAAAAATAAAGTGATTTTTTGGCTAGTACTAAAATACGTCTTAAACCACATTTTTGAATATCAAAAGAATGATTTTTTAATAAGATGATGCATTTCAACAACACTGTATTGCAATGCTATAGTAATGTTGTATTGCCCTGGTAAAGTTATATTCTTGTAATTTTGTTGTTTTATTACCATCCATGGTAAATCTATTGTAGGTTTGGTGGCTCGGCGGCAGAGCACAAAATAAAGTGGGGGTATAACATTTATCTATTCCACTTTGATCGGCGGATCCGGGAACCAATAAATCAAGTAACCGTTGCCTAAGATACATTTTTCAATGCACATGTTCTCAGTGTACTTACCCAGCAAAGGCATTACTGCAGATAGCACCAGTCCAGACAAAAGGAAGTAGACGCCAACTGCAGAGGCGATTCGGTCCAAACCGACGTCCTCCCCGATAATGATTGTGGTGTAGGTGACATGCGCACCGCCGACTAACCCGAAGGCAATGGAGAATCCTAGCAGAGCGGAGTAACTTGGAAAGTAGACGAGAAGAAGGCATAACCCTCCGCTAACAACAAATAGTACCTGTATTATCCTTGGCTTTGTCACATAACCGAGGTCACCAATATACCCCCAACCGATACGCCCAAATAACTCGACGACGCCTAGAATGGAAACAAGCAACGAAGCGCTCTGTTTGGTTACTCCGATCTCTTTACAATATGGCGGAAGGATATAGATAAAGCTCACGTAAGATGCAATACCGCACGTAACACTGGCAATGTGAATTACGTACTTCGGATTTTTGAAAAAAGAAAAGTCGATTATTTTTCTTTTTGTGGTAGTTTCACTTTCGTCTGAAACAGTGGCAGGAGCTGCAACACCAAAGTCAGCGATGTTCATAGTGGATAAACCAAGGTAATCCATTGCAGTCATGCTCCGAGCTGCGAAACCGATTTTCCCGATCCGGTGCACCGGTTTGACTTTGATAGTGTCTAGTGCAAAGGCACTGGAGTATTTTCGATGAGCTTCAATGCGCCTGCGCCCTTCCTCCTCTTTTCCAACATCGGCTGCAGAATAAATTGTCCCTTTCAATCCGGGTTCTTTACAATCAGCCTCATTCTCGTTCTCATTGTAGGAATGAGACGTTGCGATATCGTCAGTTGAATGGCACATCTTTTCCGAGTATTCTACTGGGTCATGAGTCGCATGAGATTGCTCCTGTTCTGAATCTTCTGATAATTTCAGACTTGGACGTTTTGCGTACTCCTTATTGCAGTATTTAGGTGATATCCTTTCGACATTCCCCGAAGATTTTATCATAATTTCTTCTGGTGAATCACCCGTTTTTGCATTCAAAAATGGAACGCTTTCCTCTCGACTATTCTCCCGGGATCGTTTTGTTTTGTTATCACTCATTTCTCCCGCATAGTCATCGTTGCTCGTGCACTTCCGCTTCCGGTTATAGAAGTCAAGAGGGCGAAGCAAGGCACCAGACACCATGTAGTGAAAGAGAAAGGAGGCAGAGAGCATGATGGCTCCTCGGACGCCATACGTATCTATCAAATACCTGTGATAGAAAAGGAAAGAGATATTAACCCATTAACACTCAGAGCTGCCAAAAGAGGCCTGACGATTTTGGGAATATTTAACTTACAAACACATTTTCTTGAAAACATTGGAAGGAGAAATGTTGATCACAAGCCAGACAAGAACTCTCCTTCAAATATTTTGTGAATTTTTGCTTTATTCAAAAGATATTTCCAAAAGTATGAGAGTAGCAGACGACACTTTCTAGAGAAACTCTAAGTGTGAATGGGTTAATAACAGAGATACTTGCTGAAAGTGAATTATCTTTGACATAATTAATTGTAAAATGATAAAAATTGTCGGGTACAATAACATCTAACTATATTAGACTTATCGAAAAATCATCTTGTTTTACACTGTTTATTCTTTAATGTTATACCAAACAATCATCTTGTTTTACAGTTTTTTCTATGATGTAATATCGAACAATCATCTTGTTTTACACTGTTTATTCTATGATATAATGCCAAACAATCATCTTGTTTTACACTGTTTATTCTATGATATAATACCAAACAATCATCTTGTTTTTACACTGTTTATTCTATGATGTCATATCGAACAATCATCTTGTTTTACACTGTTTATTCTATGATATAATACCAAATAATCATCTTGTTTTACACTGTTTATTCTATGATGTTATATCGAACAATCATCTTGTTTTACACTTTATTCTATGATGCAATATCGAACAATCATCTTGTTTTTACACTATTTTTCTATGATGTCATATCGAACAATCATCTTGTTTTTGGATTAGTAACTAGTTTTTCTATAATATAATATTGTTTTCCCCAATTTCATGGTGAAGATGATGAGTTATAACAGTTAAAGGTAGATTCTTATTTCTCAGATATGGCTTCTTCGTTTTGTCATTCAAAATGGGTTGCAGGGCGGTTTGAAATACAACAGAAGGACCTTAATCAAAATGAATAAACCAACCCAGAATCATGTTGAGTAGGCCTATTGTCTGATGCATATTGAAATATTCTGATAACAAAAGCAAGACTAAAGGGAATATTTCAAAGTTCAAACCTAAACTTAAATTTAAACCGATGTCTGCTCGCTATCTCTTACCACTGCCTGGGTTCGAAACCCAGCTGGGGCATGTGAGAAAGTTGCCAATGACTTGGTGTTAGGTGGATGTTTTCGCCGACTGAGAAACAGTCAGTTGCAACGTCCTAGACCACACGGCCATCAGGGTAGACCCTCAGTGGTGGGAGAAAGCCAGCAGTCAGTGGCAACGCCTTAGACCATTCGGCCATCAGCGCAGGCCCTTCGTGGTGAGAGACAGCGAGCAGTCAGTGGCAACGCCTTAGACCATTCGGCCATCAGGGCAGGCCCTCAGTGTTGAGAGACAGCGAGCAGTCAGTGGCAACGCCTTAGACCACATTGCCATTTGGGCAGGCTCTCAGTGGTGAGAGACAGCTACCAGTCAGTGGCAGCACATAATATCACATGGCCATCAGGGCAGGTCCCCTGTTGTGGATACTTATCAAAAAATGAACATTACCTTTTGAGAGGGGCACGGTAAAATAGCCTAGACTGGCCCCAGCTGCTGCCAAACCATTTGTCAAATTACGTTCATATTATATCCATATATTATATTTATTATAGATATATATGTATATATTTATATACGTCTATATTATATTTATATATCATATTATAAATAAATTGAACATTACCTTTTGAGAGGGGGCACGCTAAAACAGCCTAAACGTCTGTATTATATTTATATATTATATTTATTATAGATATATATTTATATACGTCTATATTATATTTACATATCATATTTATTATAGATATATATTTATATATTTATATACGTCTATATTATATTTATATATTATATTTATCATAAATAAATTGAACATTACCTTTTGAGAGGGGGCACGCTAAAACAGCCTAAACTGGCACCAGCTGCGGCCAAACCATTTGTCAAATTACGTCTGTATTATATTTATATAATTATATTTATTATAGATATATATTTATGTATTTATATACGTCTATATTATATTTATATATCATATTTATTATAGATATATATTTATATATCTATATACGTCTATATCATATTTATATATCATATTTATCATAAACAAATTGAACATTACCTTTTGAGATGGGGGACGCTAAAACAGCCTAAACTGGCACCAGCTGCGGCCAAACCATTTGTCAAATTACGTCTGTATTATATTTATATACTATATTTATTATAGATATATATTTATGTATTTATATACGTCTATATTATATTTATATATCATATTTATTATAGATATATATTTATATATTTATATACGTCTAAATCATATTTGTATATTATATTTATTATAAACAAATTGAACATTACCTTTTGAGAGGGGGGACGGTAAAACAGCCTAAACTGGCACCAGCGGCGGCCATACCATTTGCCAAATTGCGCCTCTTAAGAAAATACTTTGGTATCATACACATTGACGGTCCCATGATGCAGGCCATGCCTAGTCCTAGTGCGAGAGAAAAATACATAGACAAAGCTCAAAACTGTTAATAAGTCCACATTTATGTCATTTACGGCATAATTGGCATTTTTTTACAGGCATTTAATTTTCACTTTTTTCGCGCTCCCCATGATAGCGCCAAAATAACATTCTTCAAGTATATATATACTAGTATATATATATATATATATATATATATATATATATATATATATATATATATATATATATATATATATATATATATATATATATATATAGTAATAAATATTTAATTTGAGTGTTTGAATGCGCGAATTCAAAGTATCACAAAACCCTTAAGCAGGGATGTAAATCGAATTTTTTAGCACTCCAAACTCCAAAGCCATATACAGTAACCGATTACCACTCACAGCAGCAAAATAAAGCTTAGTATTTGAAATCATTCAGGCAAAAGCACAGTCTGGTAAATATTTGAAGGAGAAATGTTAACCAAAAGAGTACCAACAACTCTCCTTCAAATATTTAGTAAGACCATTCTTCATTCCAAAGTCACGTTCAAAGTATCACACATTCAGACGACAACTTTGAGACTTAAGATAACTGAAATTTACATGAAACATGACATCATTTATCAGATACCCCATGTGATATGTACATTGAAAATTGACTTAGAATAACTGAAATGTACATCATTTACCAGATACCCCATGTGATATGTACATTGGAAATTGACTTTGAATAAACCTCATTTTATGTATGTATATATATATATATATATATATATATATATATATATATATATATATATATATATATATATATATATATATATATATATATATATATATATATATATATATATATATATATATATATATATATATATATATATGTCCATATATATATATATCCATATATATATATATATATATATATACATATATATATACATATATATATATATATATATATATATATATATATATATATATATATATATATATATATATATATATATATATATGTATATATATATATATGTATATATATATATGTATATATATATATATATATATATATATATATATATATATATATATATATATATATATATATATGTAGATATATATATGTAGATAGATGGATAGATAGATATACACATTTATATTGGAAATTGGCTTAGAATAATTGAAATGCACATGAAACATGACATCACTTACCAGATACCCCATGTGTAACGTAAAGCACCCATATGTTGGGGGCGAAAGAGGTCGCTAGTTCCCCTATGGAGGCGAGAATGCCACCGAAGATGACCACAACCCTGTTGCCATAGTGATCAGCGCAGACTCCGGCCACAGGTGCTGGAATAAAAACATCGCGTTTCAGTCACGTGATTTCGCTCCTGGGGAGGGTTCTTTTGCATGGGTGTCCAACTGTCACATCGTCACCAAGGTGCGACATAGGCCTCAGAATGTGTGACACGTCAAATCCATTTAATTCGCAAAATCCTGCGAGTCGTGTTGACCTATTTACTGTGAAACCTCAGAGATGTGAACACCTCGGAGCCAGGGCAAAACAGCTTACATTAACCAATTAATGCTTAAAAACGCCTCTAGAAATTGTTGTCTGGATGTATGACACATTTGGCAATAACATTTAAATTGAGTATATTTTCACAAAATATTTGAAGGAAAGTTGCTGGTTATGTTCTGATTAACATTTCTCCTTCAAATATTTTCCCAATTATGCTTTAGCCGGAAAGATAACATCAAAATTGTCAGGCTGCATTTGGCCGCTGCGAGCATTAATGGGTTAAGGGGTATCCACATTTCAGAGATCTCTTCTCAATGTAGAAGGTACAAATGGAATTGGAAAATGCATCACAATAGGAAATGTTCACATCTCCAAGGTGTTAATAATGAGAGGTTTCACTGCAGTATTAATGGTGCTATAAATATGACGTACTGTGGTTATCATATCAGATGATATAAGTTTTATACATAATCTATTGAACATGGTGACGTGAAAATAATTTTGAAGGTTTGTATTTTTACTAATGGTTGATGATACCTTGATGAAAATGTCATATCTTATCTTATCGTATCTTAACCCATTTACACTCAGAGCAGCCAAAAGAGGCCTGACGATTTTGGGAATATTTCACTCAAAAAAGCATTTTCTTGAGAACATCTGAAGGAGAAATGTTGATTAGAAGCCAAACAACAACTCTCCTTCAAATATTTTGTGAACTTTTGCTTTATTCACAAGTTATTTTTGAAAGTATGAAAGTAGCAGACGATACCTTCTAGAAAAACTCTGAGTGTCAATGGGTTAACTGATCGTATTCATTCGTATCTTGTTTTACTCCAAAGACTTACCTATGGCCGAGAATGGGAGTAACACGAATAACACTCACCTCAACGCATAGCCACCTGTGATTGAGACTCAAAGTATCAACATGCCCTCTGGCGGATAGGAAAGAAACCAAAGAAAATGCCGCAGAAAGGCATCCCACAGATAAATCCAGGGAATCTCCTGACAGAGACTTACCAGTGACAGAGATTTACCAGCGACAGAGATTAACCAGTGACTGAGACTTAACGGTGACAGAGACTTACCGGACTTACCAATGACAGAGACTTACCAGTGACAGAGACTTACCAGTGACAGAGATTTACCAGTGACTGAGACTTACCAATGACAGAGACCTACCAGTGACAGAGACTTACCGGAGACAGAGATTTACCAGTGACTGAGACTTATAGGTGACAGAGACTTACCAGTGACAGAGATTTACCAGTGACTGAGACTTATAGGTGACAGAGACTTACCAGTGACAGAGACTTACCGGAGACAGAGATTTACCAGTGACTGAGACTTATAGGTGACAGAGACTTACCAGTGACAGATATTTACCAGTGACTGAGACTTATAGGTGACAGAGACTTACCAGTGACAGAGATTTACCAGTGACTGAGACTTATAGGTGACAGAGACTTACCGGTGACAGAGATTTACCAGTGACTGAGACTTATAGGTGACAGAGACTTACCAGTGACAGAGATTTACCAGTGACTGAGACTTATAGGTGACAGAGATTTACCAGTGACTGAGACTTATAGGTGACTGGGATTTACCAGTGACTGAGACTTAACGGTGACAGAGACTTACCAGTGACAGAGATTTACCAGTGACTGAGACTTAACGGTGATTGAGACTTAACGGTGACAGAGACTTACCAGTGACAGAGATTTACCAGTGACTGAGACTTAACGGTGACTGAGATTTACCAGTGACTGAGACTTAACGGTGATTGAGACTTAACGGTGACAGAGACTTAACGGTGACAGAGACTTACCGGACTTTCCAATGACAGAGACTTACCGGTGACTGAGACTACCTGTGACTGAGACTTACCCAAGACTGACTGAGACTTAACGGTGACAGAGACTTACCGGACTTTCCAATGACAGAGACTTACCGGTGACTGAGACTACCTGTGACTGAGACTTACCCAAGACTGACTGAGACTTAACGGTGACAGAGACTTACCGGACTTACCAATGACAGAGACTTACCGGTGACTGAGACTTACCGGTGACTGACTGAGACTTAACGGTGACTGACTGAGACTTAACGGTGACTGACTGAGACTTAACGGTGACTGACTGAGACTTAACGGTGACTGACTGAGACTTAACGGTGACTGACTGAGACTTAACTGTGACAGGTACTTACCACCAAGGGAGAATGTGGTCATTGCGCATGTATTTGCGATGGCAGTTGCGGCAGCCGTAGTATCAAAATACTCCATAAATTCCAAATACATGATTCCATTAGACTTCACACTTCCACTGTTCCAGTAGCGTACTATACCGCATGCTAAACATGTGTTAAGAAAAATGAACGTGTTACGAAACAAATAGGTATGTGACAGTTCCATGCCGTGTATGTATGGTATGAATATATATATATATATATATATATATATATATATATATATATATATATATATATATATATATATATATATATATATATATATATATATATATATATATATATATATATATATATATATATATATATATATATATATATATATATATATATATATATATATATATATATATATATATATATATATATATATATATATATATATATATATATATATATATATATATATATATATATATATATATATATAAATATATATATATATATATATATATATATATATATATATATATATATATATATATATATATATATATTTATATATATATATATATATTTATATATTTATATACACATTATATGTATGTGTGTGTGTGTTTGTGTGTGCGCGCACGCATCCTTGTTTACATGCATCTTTACAAGGGTACAGAAGAGTAGACTAGAAACTCACAAAAAGCAATGAAACACACCCATGCAATGCATACACCCATACATACATGCATACCTGTGTATATAAACAAACACAAAAAGTGGATAAACATGCATCTATACATACATACATATTGAAATTCATGCAATATCTCAATAGTAAGCAAGCAGCAGAAAGTAGCCCATTTATGAATAACACTCACCTTTAACTGAGAATGATACTGACAAGTGACTGAGACTGACACTCATAACTTACTCAGACTCGGCTTTGACTTCGAGAGAGGCGAATATAAGACTATGGCGGAGACTTCACGATGACTCACATGTCACAGAGAACATGTGAGTGAAAGTAACCTCCGACTATGATAGCGTGATCTAAGTATAGCGGTAAACGGGAACAGCAGCAGCAAGTTCAATTAAGAATTCAATAAAGACAGCAAGTTCAATTAAGAATTTAATAAAGACAGCAAGTTCAATTAAGAATTTAATAAAGACAGCAAGTTCAATTAAGAATTTAATAAACACGGGATTTTACAATAGCGCATATGGGCAGAGCGCTATTATCGCTATCTTATTGTTCCCGCTATACTTAAGTGATTTACTGTAACCTGAGACGAAGACTCATGTGACACTGAGACCTACCTATGACTGAGCCTCATCTTGTCGCTAATAGACATTTTGTTATAGATATTTACTTGAGGCAGAGACTCACATGTGACAGAGGCTCACCCATACAAAACAGAGACTAACCTATGACAGAAGCTCGCCTATTCCTTGTGACAGAGACAGTGACTCGAGGCAGAGAATCACCTGGGTGACAAAGGCAAACCTCACACAAAAGAAAAACTAGTTTATTACAGATACTCACCTTTTACTGAGATTCACCTGCGAATGAGCCTGTGACACAGATTTACCTGTGACAGAAAATCACTTATAACTAAGGCAAACCTTTACTTACCTGTGAGGGAGAATATGACAGTCATACATGTAGTTGCGATGGCGGTGGTGTCGGCTGTAGTGCCATATAACTCCATAAACTCCACATACATTATCCCAAGGGACTTAATGGTCCCGCTGTTCCAAAAGCTCACCATACCACAAGCTAAAGAGTTAGTGAGAAAAAAGGTTGCGTTTTATATGAATGTATACATACATATATATATATATATATATATATATATATATATATATATATATATATATATATATATATATATATATATATATATATATATATATATATATATATATATATATTTATATATATATATATATATATATATATATATATATATACATGTATATATATACATGTATATATATGTATATGTATATATATATATATATACATATATATATATATATATATATATATATATATATATATATATATATATATATATATATATATATATATATATATATATATATATATATATATATATATATATATATATATATATATATATATATATATATATATATATATATATATATATATATATATATATATATATATATATATATATATATATATATATATATATATATATATATATATATATATATATATATATATATATATATATATATATATATATATATATATATATATATATATATATATATATATATATATATATATATATATATATATATATATATATATATATATATATATATATATATATATATATATATATATATATATATATATATATATATATATATATATATATATATATATATATATATATATATATATATATATATATATATATATATATATATATATATATATATATATATATATATATATATATATATATATATATATATATATATATATATATATATATATATATATATATATATATATATATATATATATATATATATATATATATATATATATATATATATATATATATATA
>CAWWDR010000704.1:0-15589 GCA_963942565.1 Maea johnstoni | reverse complement strand
CACATTTTTAAGGATACTAACACATAACAAACGCGAAAAGGGTGTATGGGAAAAGAAACCAAACCAGATAAAATATTTATTATGCTTGTAAAACATGATACAAAGACGTTTGCTTCCTTAACAGATCAAAGGAAATACCACACTTAAAGAAGATAAAGGCAATTAAACCGGACATGAGATACCCTATTAGATACTCTGTGAATGGGCAAACAAATCCCATAGTGTAGGATCGGCTACTGCCGACCTCCACAAAAAACCAAGAAATCACTTGCAGCGAGAATTCACTCAAAGAGGGTTCATAGATCTTGAAATCTATTCCAATTTAGGCCCATACTTTATAAACTTTAAACAAATAATTTCTCCTCACAATAAAAAATAGCAAAGAAGACTTTGACATCTTTCACAGGATGTTATTTTAAGTAAGACTCAAAACTGAAATTGTGTTTATAGTGTTTACATAACAACATCTGAACATGAACTTAGTAAATTCTTACTGATTGTGTTTGTCCCTAAAAATGGAACCTTTCAATCAATGCTTTCCACATACAATATTGGAAACCAAAATAATAGAGATCTTCAAATTAAATTAACATTGTTTGTATTGTCTTGAGTACATTGATTTCTTCTAGTTAAGATCTGATTAACTAAGACCTTATTTTGTTATGGAATACCTCTTGTTTTATTAACCCTTCAATGCTGAGGCTACTTTCGTCCAAAGCACAAGGATGCAAAGTTTTTGGAAACCATCTAAACCCAATCATGTTGGTATTCATTGGATATCTCTCGCTGAGTGCTCTCTGATGAGTACAAATATGCCAGGGTTTCAGTCATTTTCTAAAAGTTTTTTTTTGCATCATTTTGTATTCCCCAAATTAGCCACCAGCAGCATAGGGGTTAATGCAAACCAAGATTTGACTTACCTTCTTTCATAAAGTAAATTGGAGACCATGCTCATAAATGTTTTCGGTTTTATGCTTCTGTTCTCTCTTAGTTCATATAAATTAAGTCTGAACTTCAATCTTTGAGACTTGCAAGATAAACAAAAACAACCTTTTGAACATAAAAGAGTTGAATAAAAATCGTAATCAATGTAAAGTATTTAACCCATTCATGCCTGGAGTTCTCCTTGACAAGTGTCGTCTGGATCTATAAAACTTTTCAAAATAACAATGATTTACTATATATTTGAAGGAGTGTCGTTGCTTAGGTTCTGATGAACTCCTTCGAAGATTTTACAAAATATACTTTTGTAAGTTGTCAGGCGGTTTCAGACCTCTAAGCATGAATGGGTTAAGAAATTCATTTTCTGAAAGTTTAAACATTGCAGACTTATGCAGTAGATATCAATTTCAATCATTATAATATGCCAGCAAAACAAGACTTCAATTTCTTTTACACAATTTGTTAGATAATGATTTCTTCTCATTACAGGTTGCGACATAGGTTGCAAAACATTATTTTCTGGGCGGGGCAAGCTGCCGCTAAAGCTGACTTGCCCCGTCGGCACTTCCACTTGCCCCGCCACTGTGTTAAACAAAGGTGGGATTGGTACTTTGCCCAAAACATTACTTGCCGAGCAGGGCAAGTCAGGGGCGTGTTCAGCTTGGCCTATTGGCGTCTTTTGCCGAAATCACTTGCAACTTGCAACGGGGCCAGTCGTTATGTTGCACCCTGCATTATTCTTGAAACTTGATCATGTTCAACATAGAATGATAAACAAAAATCGCATTTGGCCTTGGCCATGGTAAGAGGGTCATTTGGGTGTACACTTAAATCATAGAACAGACATCCAGTGCTCAGCATTATAAAAGGTTGCCAGGTTGAAATTTGCAAGTGAACTAGCTCAAAAACATCATTTCGCCCCCCAACACAACCCCAACTTACCCCATGTGACAAGCAATTGGTGATAAGCGCTTGCCACATCAAGCTGAAAGAGCTCTGGCATACACACATCTACATATTGATGAGTATTTTTCAACTTTATATAAATGATTGATGATTCAAGTTTAATGTTTATGTGATTGCTAAATCTGCTTTAAAATACAACCGTGCCCACAGCATATTGACTTGTCAATTTTAGTATATAACCTTCCATATAGCATCTTTTGAAAAGTATTTGAAAAATAAGTTATGTGCACAACTATCAATATCATGTCTACAGTTCCCATTGAAAAGTATCTAGTAATTTGAATAATTTTTTACAAAATATTTAGATGATAGTTTATGATTCAGATCTGTTTATTTCAAGCCTTCAAATACTTTTCAAAATGGACTTTGTCAGAATTATCACCACCATACTCTACCTTTTCATGGAGAATTGAATGGAAACTAAGCTTGAAATGGATGGATTTCAAAAACAAACAAAACTGAACGTAATCTGTGTTAAGGACTTACACTGTCTGGACATCTGTGGCCAATTCTGGTAAACCAAGGAACAGCTTTGGACCCATCTCAAAGATTCTTTGAAAGTCCATAGAAAGTGTTTGTGCTTGAAGACCAAATCGCTTATCTGCAGCAATGGCTACGCAATCCTTGCCCTTCATCGCGCAGATGGCGCCACCATTGTAGGACATAATACTCTGAAATAAATAAAATACAATAATACAGGGCTCGACAGGCCCAAGACAATTTTCATAAACAATAGGCGGCATGTGCCGAATTACACATTGAAGTCGCTCTTTGATGAAAGCTTGTGCTGACCTCTTGCAATCTCGGCAAGATGGTGGTCACCATTTGATCAACAAACCTTCTCAAGATATATTTGGACTACCATTCCGTAATTAAATGATTTTATCAACACATGAAGTTAGCGGCACCCATTGCTAGCTTATATTAGTCATCCCAGTGCAGTCAGTTATGAAGTAAATTTGGCACCGACAGAGAAATTTGGGAAGGACGATTACCACAGCAGGGTATAGGCATGTTCCCCAACTCTAATACGAAAAAGCATCAGGGCTCGATCAAGCTGTTACGGAATCACACTTTTGCTGTTCAAGCTTAGATATCTTTTTAAGGGAAAAAGTTAGGAAAACATGCTTTATATGGTTGGGTACGGCTTTAACGGTTCTTTTAAATAGACCAAGTTCCAACTTCCCCAGAAAATAATTTTTGGGTAAAAAAGTGAAAAAACATGCCTGTTACGGAATCACTCAAAATTAGCATCTGTTTTCTACCACTTTAATTAATACCACTTTCATGCTGTTCCTGCCACTTTTTTCCAGAACTTTCTTTATCATGTGGAAGATAAATTTGTTTTGCACAGATTCCACTACAAATTATATAAGTTGAATAAGTTAAAGTGAACTTTATTCAAGAAACTTTGACAGATGGTCTTGTTACGAAATCACATTTACCATTTGTTACGGAATCACATTTTCTCTAAGTGGTCAATTTTTCTGCCTTAATAAAAATTTAAGTTAGTGTACTGATATAAAGACATCACATGAATCTTTACTGAAGGGGGCACTAAATTATGAATTACATGGCAGCAGAGAGTGAGTGTTATATGTCTCTGATGGTAGGTAACAGATGGCAAAGTCTCAAGCTAGACGAACCACTTCACCATAAGGGCAATTGTTAGACAACCAGAACATATTAGTTGTAATTGATTTAACATTGAAGCTTATTATGAAAAGATCATTAATCTAAAAAAGTTTTGAAAAACATGATGTTACCTTCTGCATTCTCAGAGGTAGATTTCACTCACTACCTGGTCAGTTTTATATCACTTCCTGTACACATCAAGGTTGTTGGTATACCCCAGACAATGTGGATTCCGTTTTTCCTCCACTGTCCCCTCTCATTAACACCCCTTATTGTTTAGTCTAGGGAAGGAGTATATGATTGGGGGTTTAAGGATTAGGGATGTAGAGGTGACTGGAGACATTTGCATTTGCAGACAGGATGGAGGTGTCAGTCAAGGTACACATATGTACACTTAACAATTGTTATCAAACTAGCTGAGTTATGAATGAATTATGAACATTAATAGTTAATGCGCAATTTGCATAATACTTATAAAATAACCATGCAATGATTCTTTTTAAACATGCATTTGTGATCTTATTAACTGTTGGATATTTTTCTGGAGTAGATCATACATGGCTATTGGGCGAATGGAGAATCCCTGGAAATATGTTTTTAAAATCATTTAGACTGCTGATCTATGACTGGCTCTGTATGAAACAGTATCATATGAGTCTTCCATATATGACTATATATTCTATCTTTGAGTGATGTAACGAAATCTTGTTCTCTGGGAAATGTTTATGTACTGAATCCTTCCCCTTCTACACTTGTGACAAAAGTTTCCTGTCCACAACAGTGTGTAAGTTCCACCTGAAACACTGAATAAATTCCTCTAAAATTTAATGCGGGTGGTCATATGTTAAAATATATGCTTAGATAGAGACTTCAGGATCTGGGCTACATTGACCATATGCTAAACTTAAGTTTTCTTCTTCACTTGAAGGAGGAACTCTGTTTCTGTGAAGGTGTCTAAAATCTCGGTTGAAGAGCTTTCCTGTCCACCACTGATATAAATTCTCTAAAATCTACTATTTTACAAAAGTCTGGAACAAATAGGTTTCAAGAATGATATTACTATAAGATAAGACAGCCAAATGAGGGAGCAAGTTTTCCTGAATTTGATGGAAAATATTGAATTCAATATTCTAAAATTCTGTACGCAACAGTTTGAATAGGTTGATATGGCCCATTATAACCATGAACAAGCATGAACTTATTGAAATAAATGCCTTTATAAAAAGTCACTGAATTTAAACTAGAGTGAAAACAATTCATTTATATGTTTGAAAATGTCTCTTTAAAGGATTACTCACAAAATTAATTTGGTGTCCTGATGGGTGATTTTTGAGGGAGTGGGTGTCTAAATGAGGCTGAGATGCCCTGCTGGCCAGCTTATCATACTCTACTTTAAAACTGTGTGAATGTCTTAAAAAAGGTAGCTTGGTGCTATGACACATTTTGAATAATTGTCATTGTCATTTTCTCAAAATCTCAAAATTGTTTATAAAGAACTTCATCTGATTTCCATGTACCGCTTAGTCCTTGTCCTAAGCGTTTTGATGCCATATTGAAACTACTACTCGATAATGGACATATACTTTTTTTTCAAAATACTGTGCACAATGTCTCATTCTGAATATGGAAACTATCAGTTAATACTAAACTTAAAGTTAAGATAACAAACTAATGCATTTAAAGAATGTTCAAGACATCTATAGCCTTGAACCAGTCAATTTATCAAATATGTGATTCCGTAACGTTACAGAATCACCAACTTTAACCCCCACAAAAACACTGTTTGAAAATTTATTTTTCAAAAGTGTGCCCCTTATAGTTAAATTAGTGTTAAAATGCTTTTTTCTATGAAGTTTCATGGTAATGACCCAATCTGAACATTTTCAAAAATCAAAAAAATGCTATTTTTCTGTTACGGAATCACATGTTACGGAATCACAGATCGCCCTATTTTAAAATTCATCAAAAACACCCCAAAACATAATATTCAATTGTTGGCACAGTCTTCCCAGGTATAAATGTATCTAAAGCAATATTGAAGATCATAAGATGGTTTTACAAGAAAATATGGTGGTTTTAACATTTTGTGAAATATTACTGTCAGAAAGGTTTCTTGAGTTTAAATCATTTTTATTCAGTCCACAAAAATGTCAATAACAGTGTTACAAAATATGGTATTGTGTATATAAGTATTACAATAATGTATTGTCTTATATTTGTTCATATATATTATATAATAAGCATATCTTCTCTCAAAAAATTGTCTCTTTCCTTTTATATACAGTCTATATTTCTCTTGAAAATAGAAGTTTTTTGTTTCATTTTTAATCGCTAATAAATGAGGCTGCTTGTTTTCTTTCATCGCATTATAAATTACTTTTTTGGTAAGCAGGATAAAAGTGTTAATACATACTGATTTTTCTAGTTCGCCTATTATTATTTTTTCCTCAGTCAAGTAGTAATTGGGGACTCCCAACTCAACAATCCAATTCCGAACTTCACTCCAAAGTTCCCGAACGACTCTACATTTAATTAACATGTGTTCTACACTGTCGTTTTCATCATCACAGAAGGAACATAATGCCGAAGCCTTTATGCCCATATTGTAAAGTTTTTCGTTGGTATAAAATCGCTTGTGCAAAGTGCGGAATTGGATATATTTGAGGACAGTTTCCTTATAAATTGCATGATGAAGATTAAAAGAAGTACTTAAATCATTGGTACATAAATTGTATTCTGATTTTTTTTGTTCCAAACAGTAATAATATTGTCTAGAATATGCATATTAGCCCCTTTAAGGAGCTTATACATTTTTGCGCAACCTTTGTTGTCTACATTCAAAAGTATATTTAAAGCACTATTCTTTGGTATTGGCTCAATGTGATCTATTTTTTCCTTCCAGAAAAGGTAGTCAGTAATTGTACTTTTTATGTGGTGAAAATCCAGAAAATCTATTTGAACTGAGTAGATGTTTTCAAAATCTTCCCGGGGAAGAACTGACTTATTAGTTAATAGATCGGATACCATAGTGATACCTTTTGTTAGCCAGTCCTGTCTTAAAGGAAATCTAAAAGCAGGATTATACCAAAGGGGAGTGTTCAATATACACAGTTTGTTTTCAATTAGGTTGCTAGACCATAGTAATTTTAGGCTATTTAAGACATCAAGCCAAAATCTGTTGGAAGTTAGTTCCATCACTCTTTCTAAATAATCAGGACCAAAAATTAAGTATTTTTCAAGGTCGAATTCTAATGGGATGGCAGTCCATTTGCTGTTTGACTGTAGGAATAGTTTAATCCAGCCAAGTTTTAGTGTTTTGTCAAAAAAAGAGATATTGTGGAGTTTTAACCCACCATAGCAGATTTCGCCTTCTAGTATCTCTTTTCTCCATTGCGGAGGCTTGCCACACCATAAAAAATTAGACAAGACGTGGTTTATTTCTTTAATACAGAAAAAAATGGGGCTTGGCAGAGACAGGAGCATATGGGTTATTTTCGATAGTAGAAGAGATTTGATGATTGTTACCTTCCAATAAGGGGTTAGGTTTCTACTTTGCCAAATTCTAATTAGTTTTTTCACACATTTTCTTAAAAATGTTTATCTCTGTTATTTCATTCATATGATTTATATCATAGTGAATGCCCAAAATTTCAAAGTTAGTTGCCCATTTAAAGCCAAATTTGCCCTGCCAAGGTATGCTCCTGTCTCTTGTTGCTCCAAGCTTAACAATGTTTGTCTTGTCTTTGTTAATATCAAGACCAGAAATATTTTTAAACCATTTCAAAATTCTCAGAACCTCAACGACAGTGATGTAATCTGGTTTTAATAAAAGAGTAGTGTCGTCGGCGTACTGAGAAACCTTGAATTCCTTATTATACACAATAAGTCCCTTTAACTCCCTGCTCTCTCTCAACACGTGAAAGAATCTCAGCACATAGTACAAAGATGTATGGTGATACAGGACATCCTTGACGGCAGCCTCTTGCAAGAGTAATAAAAGGGCACATCCACCTTGTCTTCTGCAGGTTAATTTCTTTCATGATTTAAAACTGATCTGATTCCATTTACTAACTACTTAAATCGTGTGTGTGTGTGTGTATATATACTAGTATATATACATATATATATATATATATATATATATATATATATATATATATATATATATATATATATATATATATATATATATATATATATATATATATATTACACCCACTGTGCTGCCCTCTTTTTTTGTAATGAACTGCATTTTGACACCTTTGCTCAGGAAGTGACCTTTGACCTGACCTGATTACACAGGAAGTGACATACCCAGAGGTGAAGAGTCAGGGTCAAGGACACTCACGCCTCAACATGTAGCATGAGTGAGGACCTTTTACCCTAAATGGTCTCTATAACGGCCTGAGGATTGCACAAGCATGAAACCCAGGGTTGCCTACTTGAGACTGAGTATGTGACTTGCTCCTATATATATCTTGCTCTGCTTCTAAGGTATTGAGCACTCTACTACAAGTTGTTGACCACATCAATCACTCCTGCTCATGGTACCCACCTGTTGAGCTCTCTTGTCAACCAACATGGAGAAAAGGAACTTTGGCTACTCGTTGAAAAACATTCCAATCGCTAGCAAAAATGCATACATGAAGAAAATGATGGAAAAGGTGGAGAGCGTGGTGCGCTGAATGAGGTGGAAAGCTGTATTCTTCGAAAACGAAAAGGCAGGAGCCAGTAAGATCACTTATGGCTTCAAGACTTATAAGGCTCCAGACAAAATGGAACTCCTGAATCCCTTTGAAAATGATCTGTACAACCTGATTAGTAACATCCAGTTTAACCCAAAGCTTAACACATTCCAGCGACAGTTGGCCTGTGATGTAAAGGAAATCAGTACATCCAAGAATGTCCTTGTGTCCGCTGACAAATCTACAAACCTCTACAGCATGAGTAGGGAGTCATACAAAAAGCTCCTGAATGACAATATTACTAAAAACTACAAGAAGTCATGTGACGACACCAGGAACAAAATCGACCGCGAGGGCAAAGGCATTGCCTCAAAGCTAGAACTTGACGACCGTATGGAAATCTACGCTGAGAGGGAGGCCTTCATCACACTCAAGGACCATAAGGAGAATTTCCGATCCAAGCCCACATGCAGACTTATCAACCCTGCCAAAACCGATATTGGTATTGTGAGCAAACATCTGGTGGAAAAAATCAACAGAAATGTGCGAGAATCCACACATCTCCGACAGTGGAAAAACACCCAGGCCATCATAGACTGGTTTAGCGATCTCAAAGACAAGTCAGACAAGACCTTCATCAAGTTTGACATCGTCGAGTTCTACCCTTCAATATCTGAGGAACTGCTAGAAAGAGCGATCAAGTACGCCAAGTCTATAAGCGCCATCACAGAGCAACAAGAATCCATTATCTGGCATTCTAGAAAGTCCCTACTCTTCAATGAGAAATTAACTTGGACCAAGAAAGATGAGAGTCTGTTCGATGTGACCATGGGGAGCTTCGATGGCGCGGAGATATGCGAGCTCGTCGGACTTTATATCCTCCACCTACTGTCCTCAAAGTTCAACAAAGACCAAGTTGGCCTATACAGAGACGATGGTCTAGCTGCCTTTAAACTATCTGGGCCCCAATCCGACAGGGCAAGAAAGGACATTATCCAAACATTTAAAGACTGTGGCCTGCGTGTGACTGTTGAGATCCTCCTGCATCAAACAGACTTCCTAGACGTCACATTTGATCTGTATACAGGCCGTTACTGCCCTTTTCGTAAGCCAAACAATGAACCCCTCTACATCCATACAAAATCCAACCACCCACCCACCATCCTGAAGCATCTACCGGATGCCATCTGCAGTAGACTATGCCCCAAATCAAGTGATAGTCAAGCTTTCAATAGGGCAAAACCCGTCTATAAAGATGCCCTTAAAAACAGTGGTCACCGACATAAAATGGAGTATTCCGCACCACAGAGGAAACCGAGAAATCGCAAACGCAACGTTATATGGTTCAACCCCCCCATTCAACCAAAACGTGACAACCAAAATTGCCAGGAATTTCTTGGATCTTGTGGATAAGCATTTCCCACAACACCACCGATACCACAAGCTGTTCAACAGAAACAACGTAAAAACCAGCTACAGCTGTATGGGCAACATGGCCACCATCATCAGCGGCCATAATGCTAAGATCCTCAACCCTGCGCCTACAGAAGATCCACACACATGCAACTGCAAGAGCTCCGACACTTGCCCACTAAGCGGCAAATGCCAAACCAAATGTGTCGTGTACAAAGCCACTGTCACAGCCCCTCCCAAACCTGTTCGCCACTATTATGGATTAACTGAGGGCCCCTTCAAGACCCGCTACTACAACCACACCCACTCATTCCGAAAAAAGAGCTGCAAGAACGACACACACACACACATATATATATATATATATATATATATATATATATATATATATATATATATATATATATATATATATATATATATATATATATATATATATATATATAGGAGCAAGTTACATACTCAGTCTCAAGTTGACAACCCTGGGTTTCATGCTTGTGCAATCCTCAGGCCGTTATAGAGACCATTAAGGGTAAAAGGTCCCCACTCATGCTACATGTTGAGGCTTGAGTGTCCTTGACCCTGACCCTTCACCTCTGGGTATGTCACTTCCTGTGTAATCAGGTCAGGTCAAAGGTCACTTCCTGAGCAAAGGTGTCGAAATGCAGTTCATTACAAATAGAGGGCAGCGCAGTAGGTGTAAAAAATATAGCCCTGGTGCTAAAGGCTGGAGGCGGGGTCCGATTTCACAGTTTAGGTGGGGGCGTCCAGAACATTCTCGTATCGGAACTTGGCACGGTGGCGGCATGTCGAAACAATTTCTGCCCTCTTGTTTAGCATGTTGGCTGGATTTGCTGTAGCTATCACCATTTTCTCTGTGAGGCAGACGTCACATCGTCGTGTTTCGCATTTGTAGGGTGCTGCATGGCGTGCAATGTCCCATTTGATTCGATATTGTTGGTTGCTGTCCTGAAGATCCCATATGTTTTGGATAGCTCGGTGTCGTTCTTGCAGCTCTTTGTTCGGAATGAGTGGGTGTGGCTGTAGTAGCGTGCCTTAAAGGGACCCTCGGTTAATCCATAATAGTGGCGGACAGGTTTGGGAGGGGGGGGGGGGGGTATATATATATATATATATATATATATATAAATATATATATATATATATATATATATATATATATATATATATATATATATATATATATATATATGTTGCAGCCCAACTTCCGATCCTGGCCCATCTTAAGATGGGCTTGGCCCAACTTACGATCGGAAGTTGGGTAGCCCATCTTAAGATGGGCTTGGCCCAACTTACGATGACCCCTAGCCCATCTTAAGATTGGCTTGGCCCAACTTCCGATCTTTAGATACCAGGATGTAGGTCATTTGAAGTTGGGCTGGCCCATCTTAAGATGGGCTTGGCCCAACTTCCGATCTCTAGATACCAGGATGTAGGTCATTTGAAGTTGGGCTGGCCCATCTTAAGATGGGCTTGGCCCAACTTCCGATCATCATAGATACCAGGATGTAATCCTTCATGAATATTCATATGAATTTTTGCACTCTTATAAATATGGAATTTTCAACTCTTTCATATGGCATTCACTTTAAATTACAAGATAATATTAGTCCAAGAAATAAATTGAAATGGGTAGCTAGAATAAACTGATAACTCAAAACATTATTGCTGATTGTAAGCAGAAAAACAGAATAAAAGAATCATGTTTTTACAACAAATTAAAGAGTCATTGATATGGAATTTTAAGCTTTTTCAGATTTAATCTAATTCAAAGTTAATTCATTTAGATAATTTGCACAATACTAACTTTTCTTTGTTATTTATGGGTTGTGTGCTCTTACATTATATAAGCTAGATGATGAATCATTTACAATTTGAATGAAGGAATAGCAATGGTACTTTTCTAATGACTCAAAAAGGGAAAAGTGAAAAAAAATTGTCTTTTAAGCTTTTTTATATTAGTATTTTTAGGTATTCTTTAACCCCTTGCAAATTCTTGACATAATTATATAATCACGTGTGTTGCAAAATAAGTGTAAATGCATTAATTGAGGAGGTTCACGTGACTGGCAGGACAGTAGAAATCGACAAAAAAAACTTGTCAGATTTTACATTGTGTCCTTTATCAAGATTCATCAGAGCAGGGCACTTATAGTTTCTAGATGAGGTAAGGTAGTAAGAAATGAACATACATGGTTCAAGTTGTAATTGATATGAGATAAGGTGTATGCAGATTGAATTGGCACTTGTACCTAAACGACACATATATTAAATTTTGGCAGATCCAAATTTAGTAAGATTTAGACATTATGATCCTGGATTGGCCAACTTTATACTTTGGATGAAGCAGTTGAGAAAGTTATCTTTTTGGTAGTCAATAGCAAAGAGGGAAGAGAGAAATATTTATGTTTTAGTTTAATTATTCTTTAAACATTTTTTTTAAATATTGAAGAGCAATGAGTATATCAGAAAACTGGTCGTTGAACTTTTAAAATTGAGACCTTTATTAAGATGTGTCAGAAAGAAGCCCTTCATCCTGAATGTAGATAAAGAAAAGTAATATAGATGTACCATGTTACCTTAATTGGCTAATTATTATGAAATGTTTATACTTGTACAGACATCTATTATAAATAATGTAATAGATACTTATATTTTGTTAGACAGGTAAAAAAATTGTAGGGCATATACAACTTTTTCAACTCATTCTAGAAGCCAGAAAAGAATGTAATCAATCAAGGATTGCAATCAACAGGTGCTGGAATCCAGCACCATAAGAAACATTACACGTGTAAATTAATCTGTTGTGTTCAAATGATTATTTCTTTGTTTTGTTTTTCTAGTCTTTTTTTACAAAATGAGAGATTCTGTAATCAACTTATATTCAAATTTCAGCATAATCAGAAGTATTCAGTAGTGTTTAAGTAAAGATTTAACAATGAGGTGCAAGTAATTTGTCTCATGAAATTCACATCTTATTTAATAAACAAATAATCTAACAAGGCTATAAACTTCTAGATGAACACTTAATAAAAAATCATTGCCATCGGAAGTTGGGCTGGGCTGCTGTATTATCTGGGTCATCGGAAGTTGGGTAGCCCATCTTAAGATGGGCCAGCAAAATCCAGCCCAACTTCCGATCGGAAGTTGGGCTTGGCCCATCTTAAGATGGGCTGGATCGGAAGTTGGGCTGCAACATATATATATAAATATATATATATATATATGTATATATATATATATATATATATATATATATATATATATATATATATATATATATATTTATATATATATATATATATATATATATATATATATATATATATATATATATATATATATATATATATATATATATATATATATATATATATATATATGGAGTATATTCACTTTGTTTCTGATTTGGAATAGTTGAATGTTGACAGGTATGCTGTTTATACACATTGTAATCCAAGGACTTTTATTTACACCATTAACTCATTTTTGACTTCAGTAATTATATAGATATAATGATTTCTGTCTCAATGAAATCAATGAATAGATGGATGATTGTAAATTGCTTATAGACATAAAGGTCCTTTCGTGCTTTAAATATGAAATATGTGCTAACTTTTTTAGTTTAGACACCAACTTCTTATTTATTGAATAAGCAAGCTGTAAGTTCTGTGCAATTTCAAATGAAATAAGTAGTGTATAATAATATAATTCCTCTATTCAAACCATCTCTTACATTCATGTAAACATCTCATAACAATCTTAAATCAAACTTACAACATTTATAAACCCAAACCAGATAAAATGAAATGCTGTATTGGTTAATTTGATAAAAAAAACTACTTTAAGTCTGCAATATTATTTGTTTCTTGAAATTTTGAAACACTTGTTTAAGTATGTGGAGCAGGCTAAGTTCTGCTCCCTGGGCAATGAACACTGTCAGTGCATCGACTACGATTTAGACCAATAACAACACTGTATGTAATCCCTCTTTTTCCTTGTGTATTTAGCTTTGAAATTCTATGTTCTTGTCCACCTTATCTAGTTATTATCTTTAATTCTTAATTCATCATTTCTTACATTTACAGCTTTTGTTATGAAATACTATATATATATATATATATATATATATACATATATATATATATATATATATATATATATATATATATATATATATATATATATATATATATATATATATATATATATATATATATATATATATACAACATCATGCTATACATAGGGAGTAGCTGCAAATACTTGGTATTCTAGATAGAGCTTTTCCTTCATTATAAATCACAGTGAGCCCAAAAGGCCTTAGACTTGAATGAGCCTTAAATGTATGCCTGGTTAGGTATACAGTAGGGAGTATCCTCTGCCAGTAGTACCCACACTTTACAAGCTAACGATGGCATTCCATCACATTGCTAATACAAGGATACATTATCAGTGCTAGCTAAGTTATAATTAGTGAGTGGTGAAGATTGTGTTATGCAAATAAGTGTATGACTTCGATTGGAAATCATGACTATTACTGGTCACCATCCTGGTCTTTCAATTTTCTCTTCAATAAAATCCCTTAAACATTTCTTATTTACCATTTTAAAAAACCCAATAATTATATATAAATGTCTCCCTCAGTCCATAAAACACTAGAACATTTTTTATAATTTCCAATTATTTTCTATAGAATAAATATTAATCATGTCCAAAACAACACTATATCCACTTATTTCTATTCAAGATTTAAGCTTTAAGAATTTACATCTAATGTGTTTATTTCCCTTACAAACATCTAAAAACATGCTGAATTCAGTAGTCGTGATAACTGCACCTACAATCCAAGCAGTCAACTACAAGTAGACCCATGAACCCCAATTAGAAGGATTGTATTCCAGGATTATATTCCAGCATTGTGCACAATTCATTGTACCAGGATGGTGACCAGTAAAAGTCATGATTTCCCTACGAGTAAACGAGAATGTCCCAAGCAAGTGTAAGGTGAACTACTTTTTGTCGACCCTTGAACAATGTGAGTGGTTTGGCTGCTAGCGTAGGGATATGTTGGACAGCATGTTAGCGTGCATGTCCTCCAACGTTCAGGCACCAGTTACGCGCACTTCCTAGTAGCCTATTACGCATAGAATTGCATAACACTCTCAGTGGTTCGCCTGATGAGGTAAGGAAATCCACTATTCTTATTAATTACGACTGAATCAACTCACTAGGACTATAAAGTAATTCCTTTTGGCGCTATTGAGTGTATTATTTAAGAGAATTCATGAACTACTTTGATTTTAGCAGGAATGACTAAGAGTGATATCTCTTGAGTTGTAAAAGTTGTCCTACCATGGATAGGCTATGTTTACTACGCAGATTTTCCCACTTGCAAGTGCAATGGAAATACTTTAGCCAAATAGATTAAAGAAAGCTGACATTGCACGTTAGAAGTCTAAATCTGTTAGCTCATAACTTTTTCCGTTGTCAAGAAATTATTAGGAAAATGCCAATAACCACCATATTAGGATTATATACCAAGATAAGCAGCAGCATAAATACCCATGTAATTAAACATATATTATGCTGATACAAGGTAGAATTTAAGAAGAAAGCTGACATTGCAGGCAAATAGTGTAAATCTTTTAGGCCACAACTTTCTTCTCCTCAGTCTTCTTGTTGCTTTTAGCCAATCGCATTTCTTCCCACACATAGCAGAATAACACATGCTTCGAGGGCTACATGGTTTCTATATTCCCCATAAGGTACACTGAAGCGATGATTGTATCAGATTCTAGCTTTAATTCTTTACACAAAGAGCAAAGTTACCTATAGCGACCACAGACTGGACGTGTATCAGTCATTTTCAGTGTGTAATTGAAAGAAAATGGACATGGTAGGTAGGTATTAGACACCTGATTATT